>JALLPB010000637.1:0-15668 GCA_036939975.1 Cyclostephanos tholiformis | reverse complement strand
GTGGTCATTTTGTGACGTATATTCGATATTTGGGCACAAAATGACCATGTAAATTTGAAGTTAGATATGTAAATCCGTAAATGAATATATTCGATATTTTTGCAGCAGCTAGTTTTGAATATGCCGTATATTTGAATTTAGCTGCGACAGTTCCTCTCGCGGAAGTGGTTCGAAAAGCTCGGGGGATACATGGAAGCTCCGATATCGCCATTGACTTTGCCGCTGTCGACTCCGATGACTACGACAACGATTGTCAAAGTAGATGGATCGAATCACCTTCGTTCTGGGAGCAAATGTGCCATGTCAAGTTCCGACACGTTGGGATACGATCATAGTAATATCATCGTAGTCAAATTGTCCCCGTCGTCTACGTATCGCGATGGACAACCAGACAATTTCGATGTATACCGCCTGTACCACCCGTCAGAAATCATACCGACTATGATGACGACAACGTCCAACGACGACAGCACCCTGCGTCTTGCCGAGGACACGAGGTTCTTCCACGCGCACCTGCGTGCCGGGGGATGACTCAAATTACATCGTATGCCCGAGCCGCTGTTGTCGTACCGACATTGATGGGGCATGTCCCAAAGCTCCAACACTCCCAGGAGACTGTTGTTGAAACTGCGCGTCAAGGCGTGGGAGGATGCGGTCTTTCGTTCATCCTCCACCGCTATCGTTGGCAATGACGACGACGATCGACACGGCGGGAGGTGGTCGGACGGGTTCGCGGTCTGGGGGGGTGAGCCTACATCCCACCGTGCCGTATAGTTTCATTTCTTTTTACTAACTCGGGTTCTATACTTCATTTTTTATGTGTCTCGTTTCGTGGTATAAATGTCGCNTTCATTTCTTTTTACTAACTCGGGTTCTATACTTCATTTTTTATGTGTCTCGTTTCGTGGTATAAATGTCGCAGCCGGACGCGATGGGAAAGACTTCCTTAAAGCACTCAGTCCGGATGTCTTATCGAAGGTTGTTTGCCTCGTCGACGTCGATCAGAGGAAGATCGAATCGATTAGGTGGTACGACAATCCATCGTTGTTGGGCAGGGGCAATAGGATACCGATATTGCACTTCTCCGACCTCACGAGGGATGGCGACGTTGGAACGGGCGACGTGAAATTCGGACGCATAGACAAGAGAAAGTGTGAGGAGGGCGATTTCGTAGTTGCATCGTCGCACCAACGAGCACGATTGAACGAGGTCCGCACGAAGGGGCGAAATTTTGATACAGAGCGCCAGTCCGATGTCGATCGGGAGGTCCTCCGGCGACTGCCCGTGGTCATCTGCATGGCAATGTTCCAGACCAATGGAGCGCTCGAGAGTAATGTCGCATCTATTGGTCGAGTAGAGGGAAAAAGTTTGTGGCACATAATCTAAAAACTGCAAACACTGCGTGAATGGGTTGAAGTTCCGATCGGCATCTAAACTTCTCCTGTTATTACTTTTATCTGAGTCCTCTTTGCAGCCATTTGCACCCTCCCCGGTAGCATTATATAAATTTAATTCAACTTCTTTGGTCTCTCCCTTGGATACGAACTCAGCATGTGATCTAGTTCCTTCAACTTCATCATCATCACCATAATCCCCCGACTTTCCTTTAGCTCCCACCGCCAACATATGCCTCATCGATCGGTCAAATGACCCATTGCCGACGGCCTTTACACTGGAAGGAATAATATGGGATGTGCAATGTTGGAACGCATCCGCCCCGATCGAATTGAGTTCCCCCGGAAGCTCCACCTCCACCAAATCGGGGCAGTTTTGGAACGCTCTCGGCGGGATGGCCCTCACCGAACCATGGACGTAAACGTGGGTAACATTCTTGGGAACGGCCGACGACGTGGGTTTGCATAAGAAGACGCAAGATGAAAATGACGCGGCTTGATCGGCAGCGCTGCTTGATTCGTGGGCAGACATGTCGCATTGTTGCGTTCCTCGACTGGGGTTTCGTGCGCGTAGGATCGTTTGGCGTGTTTTGTTTGAAGATGGCGGCAGGGGCAACGACAGCGGCAGTGGCAGTGGCAGTGGCAGCGGCAGCGGCAGCGGCAGTGGCAGCGGCCGCAGTGGCAGCGGCAGTGGCAGTGGTAGCAGCGGCCACTCCTCTGTTTAGACTTCCAGACGAGCTACTAGAAAAAATTAATTTTTATTGTAAATAATTTATTACTTTTGCGTATCTATGAATCTATGAAATGTCGTCATTTCCCGACATTTTTTGCGCGGTCGGCAGAATTTTGCCCATATTGTCGGCTGTCGGCGACATATCGGTGACATGTTGCCGACATTCCCAACTAAGCAATCAGCCAGCAATGATCGTGATATTTTTTGGGGTATGGGAGGACTGGGGGGGGGGCAACAGAGGTTTCTTCAAGGGAGTCTTCAAGGGCATCTTTGAGGGCATCTTCAAGGAGGGCATCTTTGAGGGATCGTCGAGGGCGGCTCCCCATCATCCCCCAAAATTGCCTTGTGTCAAAGCACACCTCCTTGCTTACTCCCTGTGAGAATGAGATCATCATCCCATTCTTAGTGAGGGCAAAGCGGAAGGCGCTGGGGGGAGCTTGCCATTCAAGTGAACCTCCACCTCAGCGTCATCTACCCCCCTATTGCTGTTGTAAGCAACAATGGCCGCATCGTGTGCATGATTTTTTGCGCGGGGGGGGGGATCACAACCTTGGAGACAGTGGAAATGGCAGGCTTTGTGGATGCAGCTTATGCTGTGGCAGGGGGCTTCTTGGTGGACATGGGGACGTCTTTGGGGGTGCCTTTGGGGTTGTCTTTCTCGTGGTCATCCTGGAGGGGGGGCATCATCATGGTCTTTATCGTCGTCATCCTCATCATGGTCTTTGTCGACGTCCTCGTCGCCTGTTGTTGATGAGCAAGGGGGGGGGGGGAAGGGTTGAGCATACAATAGAAAACAATTTGACAGCAGCAATTAAACAGACGTGATGACTTAACTTCTTCTCCTCTCTTCCTTGTGCTGCTGTATTCCATCTCAATGGCAAGAGAGCAGCATTTTTGTTCCTCATTGAGCCATGCTGATTCTTCATTGGTGGGGGCGAGTGATGTAAACCATTTTAATTCTACCATATTTACATACTTTTGGCATGCCTGGCATAAGGCAAGATGCTATACATGTATCAAAGGCCAGACTACTGAGTCAGGACCTANGAGCCGACAGAAACAACACGACATTGTCGGGGCCTAAAATGGGCGACACGTGATGTCGGTTTGGCGACATGTTGCCGACATGTCAGCCGACACAACATTGTCGCCCCAAAATTGCCGACACCGACATCCGACATGCGCAACTAAGATAATATGGACCTCCTGTAGATCCAATGTCTCTGTTACCTCGAGGAGGCCCTTGTAATAGTCAAGATGAGGGCACAGAAAGTGTTGACACTTAAACAAAGCTCAAAGTAGTTGTCCGGGGGCAGGCTTGGCAGTGTCTTTTGTCGTCGCCGGACCTCGTTGAACTGCATGGTATGTGCAGTCGCGCTTAGTTGGGAATGTCGGATGTCGGTGTTGGCAATTTTGGTATGACAATGTCATGTCGGCTGACATGTCGGCGACATGTCACCAAACCGACATCACATGTTGCCCATTTTAGGCCCCGAAAATGTCATGTCGTTTCTGTCGGCCCCCGACATGTCGGCTTCACTTACATAGGAACTAGTACTAAAAGTACTATAGTACGGAAGATTCTTTTCCACCTACTCACTTCCCTTGGCACCAAATCCTTGTGAGTAGGTGGAAATTTTTTTCCGTAGGAACTTAATAATCTAACAAGGAAGAAATTGGTCATCAACGCAGACTTTGTTGGTATTTCAAGATAATGATTTGATGAATATCTCCTCGTCAACTGCACCTCCTTCGCTCCAACCTCCGCCGCCATACTCATCAACGTACTCGACGAGACGTCAGATGCCATGGGGGGGGATGACGCCAATGGTGATGGACTCGCGGACGAGACCAAGAGGGACATATACATGACGGATCCCCTTGACATCGATACCGACGGCAATGGCCTGTCGGATCACAACGAGGTCGTGGTATACGGCACCGATCCCCTACAAGTCGTTTCCAACGCCGATAGCATGACTGATAACGACGAGGGGGGAACAAATAGTCCTGGATGTGAGACTTGGTTGGCGTACGAGGTTGACGGTATGATGGCGGCATACGCCACAGGCCTGACTGCGTCCATGGATTTCACGTACAAGATCGCAATAAATAATGACGATGATGACACAGTGGTAGTGGCAGGGGCAACACAACAATCAACTTAAAAATGGCAAGAACAACAGAGGCAGTGGAGGCAGTGGTAGCGGCAGCGGTAACCTGGCAGCGGCAGTGACAATGGCAACACAACAATCAACTTAAATAGGGCAAGAACCACTGAGGCAGCAAAAGTGGCTCATTCAGTATTGTACGACTCGCCCTCCTCAAAATCAAGGGGAAACAATAATGCGACGAAGACTGGAGCGAAAGACGAGAATAGATCGTCTGCGATAAGCATAGCTCCCAATTCGTTTTTGGTGGGTATGTTTTCGTGGTTTCCACTGGTGAGTACGTCCTTTGTGCACTTATTATATTTTTGTTGAACCATGACAATGATAAAGTGCTGTCATCTTGCCTTCGTCTATTTCAAACATCAAGTTTTTCCCACTCAAGCAGCCGCTTGGTGTTCCGCCCGGAGCTACGGTGAATTGCAATATATGGAGACGATCTGACGAGTCCAGGGTTTGGTATGAATGGTGCGCCGAAGTCGTTGACAATCGCAATCGCGGAACGAGGGAATCTTGCGTATTGGCGGCTAGTTCCATTCACAATCCCGGCGGGAGATCATACTACGTTAAGAAGTGATATCATACGATTCGAATGGTAGAATTAGACTCAATAAAACTTAAATTCTTATGTTCATGTTCCTATTTTTATCCAACGAAGTACATCCCTCAAATGACCCGTCGCCGACGGCCTTTACACTGGAAGGAATAATATGGGATGTGCAATGACGGAATGCATCCGCCCCAATCAAATCAAGTTCCCCCGGAAGCTCCACCTCCACCAAATCGGGGCAGTTTTGGAATGCTCTTGGTGGGATGGCCCTCACCGAACCATGGACGTAAACGTGGGTATCATTCCTGGGAACGGCCGACAACATGGGTTTGCATAAGAAAACGCAAGATGAAAATGACGTGGCTTGATCGGCAGCGCTGCTTGATTTGTGGGCAGACATGTTGCATTGTTGCGTTCCTTGACTGGGGTTTTGTGCGCATAGGATCGCTTGGCATATTTTGTTTGATGATGTAAGGGCGGAGCATTGAAGGCGTGGAGAGGCACGGCCACCATCCGTCCATTTGGCAACATACTCCTTTCCATCGGCTGTCTTGAGGGTGCCGTGACCGTGACGCTTGTCATTCTTCCATTCTCCAACGTATTTGCTCCCGGCAAAAGTTAAAGTTCCATGGCCATGTCTCTTGCCATCCTTAAATTCTCCAATGTAAAGACCTCCATCAGCTGATGTGATGGTACCTCGGCCGTGAGGCTGGTTATCCCTCCTTTCTTTATTGTAAACTTCTCCAACGGGTACAGTCATGGTTTCTCTGGCAGCTGAATATTATTCATGTGATAATATTGTGATTCGTTCCTGACTGTGCAGTAGCGCCGAGCTGAAAGCAAGGACAAATTTTTTGGTCACGACATGTCAGATCCCATCGGAGGTGAGAGAACTTCTTTAAAGCAACAGCAACAATACGAAGAAGTCTGAGTCTTGGCGTGGAGCAAGTGTTATCGTGGCTTCCACTGGTGACTACTCACTTTGTCACTTATTGATTTTTTTGTTGAAGACACGGCTTTATCACAAACCTAAATTGAAGCATCTTTCTTTTGTCTCTTTCGAACATCAAGTTTTTCCCACTCAAGCAGCCGCTTGGTGTTCTGCCCGGAGCTACGGTGAATTACAGTATATGGAGACGATCTGACGAGTCCAGAGTTTGGTATGAATGGTGCACCGATGCATTGGCCGCAGTTTCATTCACAATCCCGGCGGGAGATCAAACTACGTTAAGAAGAAGTGATTGATTATCATCACCATACGATTCGAATCGCCAGTAGAATTGGACTCAATAAAACTTAAATTATTCAACTACTATATTATTTGTGTATTTTTCGAATACATTCGAAATGAACCCTTGGTTGAAGGAAAGAAGTCTTATTGTCTTCGACCAAATCTCACATGATGTGGCTGAGCATTATTGATGCATATCTCGTGACTGCACATGTTACTGCTCTAACAACCATCTGGCAAACTCGGTTCTGATTGTTACTGCACCCTTTAGGTCTCTACGTGCCACCTGCCAACGTGCGCATGAGATGGATGAGGCGTGACAAGTCAAGTATTCCACCACAATGTAATGGGAATAATTACTGTCCCACGCCAAGCTTGGCCTCCTCCAACGAAGTACATCCCAAAAACAATCCATCGCCGATGGCCTTGACACTGGAAGGAATATCGACGCGGAGGGGGGAAGCGCAATACGGGAACGCCCCCTCCTCGATCGACTCGAGTTCCCCTGGAAGCTCCACCTCCAATAAATCGGGGCAGTCTTGGAACGCCCTCGGCGGGATGGCCCTCATCGACCCATGGACATAAACGCGGGTAACGTCCCTGGGAACGGCCGACGACGTGGTCCTTGCCTCAGCAGTAGATGTCGGGGGTTCGTATGAGAAGACGCATGATGAAGATGACGGCGCGGCGCTTGATTCGTGGGCAGACATTATGTATTGATGCGTTCCTCAACTGGGGTTTTGTGTGCGTAGGATCGTTTGGCTTGTTTTGTTTGAGAGTAAAAGGACGGAGCATCGGCCTGCATTCGCATATTTTATCCAGGACCGGGTCATGCGCTCACGACCCGACAACCATGCGCACATGACCGCCTCCTTTCTCACTTCAATGTCTCTGGACTTATGAAGAAGTAGGGAAGACGAATATTTCAAGTTCACGACCCAAGAAATTACATTTTGGCGGGAAAAAAAACACGAAAAATTTCATCACGATGATCTCTCCGCCGGCCGTCGTGATCTGATCAATAATAAGAGCGATAGTGCATAACGTGCTAAACAAGCGGGGGAACAATTGTTAGGCCAGTGGTGTAATAATGATGAATTCGTGGTTTTTGGGTGGTTGAAAACCTACTGCGATCCACAGTAACGATGATGTGTGCAGGCTAGGCGTCTGACTCCCCACCACCCAGCACCACCCTCCCCCCACCCGACCCGTCGCCTCCCGGATGAAATATGGGAGCTAGGTAAAGAGAGTTAGTAGTCATTAATGCAAACTGGAAAGCGAACTTTTACCCACTAGGTTAACTTTGTCATTTTTCGCTTTCATACCCGGTGGTAGTTAAAACATGGATCACCCGTCTAAGTCTCTTTATGATACTCGCATGGCCAAATCGCATTGTCTCTAGAATTATAATATGAGACATATTCATATATTTTGGTGACGATGCAAGTATCACTTAGGTAATAATCGGCCTCAATCGTCATGTTTTATACATAGTGTATCTAAAGTCAAAGCAATGATGAAGCGTCACACCTCTGCGAGCATCTTCTTCGGCAGTGAGTGCATTCTGGATATTATGAATCCCACAAAAAGACAAATATCTTTTTGGTACATCTCATCTCATGAGAAAGAGACGGCAACCCAAAAGAGGTTGAATCAAAGGAGTATTGCTTATCGCACTAAGCATAATGGTACTGCGCGCCCTGCTGGTAGTACATTGCATGCTGACCGTAGGGATCGTCGTGCTGGACATTGGGGTCGGCGTAGTATGCCGCGTTCGGATCGGCATAATACGCGTGGTGGGCGGCGGCCGCGGCGGCGTGATCGTAATGCTGGTGGTGGGGATCGGGGTGGTACACCGCGGCGGCGGCGGCGGCTGCTGCGGCGTGGTTGGCAGCCGCGGACGCAGCATGGTGGTACGCGCGGTTCTCCACCTGGGGGGGAGGCTCCATCGCGATGCGCGTCGCAGAGTACTCCTCCATCTCCTTGTTGAAGCGCTGTTTATCCTCCTGGGCCATCTCCTCGTACTTCTGCTTGTCCTCGGCCGGGAGGGCGCGCCAGCGCTCGCCGAGGATGACGCCCATGTCGACGAACTTGATCCCGGGATACTCCTCCATTACCTTGGGGCGCATGTCGAAGGTGAAGAAGACGAAGGATCCTCGCGCGCGCTTCGGCTGCTCGGGGTCCTTGTGCTTCTTCATGTACTTCTTGTTCAATCGACGGTCCTCGACGAGATTCCCCGTGGCGTCATATCCGGGGGGAGGGGCTGATAGGAAAAGTAACAATGAGGTATGAGGAAGAAGTAGAAAACGATACGTACACAATACAACATTCATTCGACTTGAGCTCACCGTAAGTGGTCATCTCCGCCTCGTAGCGTGCCTTGTCCTGCGCCGCGTGCGCCTCCCAGCGCTGCTTCTCCTCCATGGAGAGGCATTTGTACATGTAAGAGGTGTACTTAGCGAGCTGGCCGAAAGTCATGCCGGGGTTGTGGGCCTTGAACTGCTCTCGCATGCAGTTCTGATATAGAAGGTACGCGGACATATTGCGCTTGGGGGCGTTCGGATCGCGAGTTGTCTTGTTCACGTTGGAGGAGCTGGTACCCCGCCTCTTCGGGGCCGCATGGGTCGAGTGGGAGGACGTCGCATCCCCCTTCACGTCGTATCCGGGGGGAGGAACTGACGAAGAGCATCGCGATGAGATATGAAGAACCAGAAATATACCAAAAAAATAGGCACTCAACATAGAACTCACCGTAGTTAGACAGCTCATGAAGGAAGCGGGCCTTATCGGCCTCGGCGCGTTGGTTCCAAGCCTCCTTCTCGGCAAGGGGCATCTCGGCATACATGGCGGACGTGTACTTGGAAAGCTGGCCGAAGGTCATTCCGGGGTTCTAAATTGAAAATTAATGGATCGGTGGGGGGAAATCGGGGTGAGAAGACGATGATCGGATATAAAATAAAAGGCGCCCCCCCATTGGAGGACGACCATTTTCTCCTCACCTGTTGTTTGAATGTGTCACGCATGGCGTTCTGGTACAAGAGATATGCCGACATGTTCCGCTTCGGCGCGCCAGGATCACGGGGGGGTTTTCGAGAGGAGCTCATGTTTGATTATTTATTTTCGCGGCGCTTGCTCTGTGGAAATAAAAGGAGAAGGTGATGAATGAGCACGAGAATGATTAGGTGTCGCTGTTAGTCCGTCTCAACGCAGTTCTGAGAGGATCTGTATGTGCCCACGCTCGCGCCATTGCTTCGACTCGACAATCCATCGTGGGGGGGATATCCGGCACGGGCAAAGATAAGCAAACTGTGGACCTGTGCGTGGAAAATGTCCCTGATTATTTGATGCGCCCCATTGCCGCGAGTTCGTCGAGCGCCCAGCCCCAGACGACGGCCGGCGGAGTCATCAAATAATTGTGAACGCTCCAAGATTAGTCTCGTTCTACAGCATGAAGGGATGCATGGAGGACTCACCTTCCCCGTATTGTCTTGGAATAAATACAAAATGGCGTAGCGAATGAATTGTGCGTGAAAAAGCTATGGAGAGCTGCGAGTAAGTGGAAAACGATTATGGGAGAGCCGTGTATGTAAGTGCAAACTCCAACGGTTCCTTTCGAGAACTGCGTCTGTCGCTCAAGGTCTGTCAGTCGGCTCTCAAAAAAGTAAACTCTCATGTGCAGAATTCCACCCAAACTTCACTGTGGTGTGTATCGTAGGAGGTAAAAATGTTCTTTGAATGAGTATCCCGCCAAAAAATCCTGAAATCAAGGGAACTTCGAACTCTTCCCTTCAAAACCTCTTCATGGAGCATCATCGTACTAGGTTCTAGTGGGCGGTAGTGTGATTGATGATGCCTCAATGCGAACAATACACTGACACTCTCCGACAGAAACATTGCGCCAGAGCAACGTTGAAGAGCGAACACATCATATCGAACTCTCATCCGAAGGATTGGGTAGGGTTCTTAAAAGATTCCTATCATCAACAAGAAATGATGGGTGGCTCCTGTTCCTCGCAGAGGCAACGCCGTAATGGTGACCATTCGGATAACAGCAATCGACGACGACGTTCAAGCGGTGTGAGGTGCCGACCTCGCTCCTTCTCTAGCGTGGTAGGACGTCTGTGTGGTGACTCTCGGGTAGGTTCGATGGTGGCTGAGAAGATTTGCGGGTCCAACATTCACTCGCTGTCATATACACTTGACATCAGCGCCCCACTCCTGTCAGCAGATGCGCGGTGTCGGTTTACAGCATGTCCTTCTGCAAGTGCTTTGATAGCGCCCCGATTAACACCATGCCGCGTCATCTTTTTTTCTCTGCTTGTTGCTTCTTGCATAGGATGGGTTATCCGAGGACGGGAGCCATTTAGCTATTAGTAGGGGCTCGGTTAAGGCTGCCCGCCATTCAATTGACGTAGAGGTATCGTCAGTGGTTTTAATGTACTACGTCCCTTCTACATTCGGTTATGCTAACAATAAACATTTCTCTTCCCCTACGGTGCATCACGCTCAGGTATCCAATCGGGCAATACCGAACTTCTATCCGCCCGATGACAACTACGAGCTTCATCCCACGGACCCAACGAAGCGCTGCCCCAAATCACTCACAGATTTGTGCATCGATGCCATTTGCCGGTCTCTCCCAGAGCTCGAGGGTCAACTTCCGGCGGGTTTGCCCCAGGATGTGGTCGATCGCATCATCCTTAGTCTAACATCCCACGCAGCGCTCAATCGCACGACGTTGGGTGCATTAGCCAATTGCGAACTGGTCGCGTTGAGCCTTGCGAATTGCCGAGGCGTGAGTGACGAGTGGTTAATCACACTCAGTAGCAGTAGCGTGAGCAGTGATAGTCCCATCCGGAACAGTTCGAGGTCGGCCAGCGATTGCAATGGAACGAATCAACGTCGTAGATTTGCATCGAACGCTTCCGACGACAGTCTAGCCGGCCTCGATCATGGAAAAGGAAGCACGCCCATCACTCCAACATTGAGAGAGATCTATCCAACCCGATGTATGGTGCATGGGAATGTGTCTTCCATGATGATGGATATTGATGACCCCGATGACTTGTATTCATGTGATAACTCTCCCCTCAAAGACAACACGGTAGATTGCAGCATTAACTCTTACGGGTCGTGCTCGACTTCAATTTTCATGTCAGCATCGTCAATACCGACGTCTCCTCTCCTTCCGTGTGTTTTTCCTCAATCGGAATCATGTTCATTGATATCGAATCCACCGGCTCCATCTGCTTCGTTGTGGTTGCACCCAACCAGCGGATTCATTCCAAGTGACGTAAACAGCAAAGCCTGCATGAAGATGGATTCGTCACATCAAAAACCCTACCATCTTCCAAATGCGACTGATAACAGCATCTACTATGAAAGTAAAAACAGTCATAGCACGACATCTACACTAACCCTACTTGATTTGCGCGGCTCCCAGCGCGTCACGGACAGAGGTCTCCTTCAACTATCACATGTGCCTCTTTTCTCTCTCGAAATTGCTCGACTCGATAACTGCCATGGTATCACTGGAAAGGGGTTACTTGCTTTCTCGAGGTCCCACAAGCTTCATACTTTATCCATGTCTAATTGCCGCAGGCTGACGGACGAGGCAGTTGTAAATGTGAGCTGTTTGGGCTCATCTCTTATGGCCCTGAACTTGGGCGGATGCCGTTGTTTGACTGATCGTGGCTTAGAGGCAGTGGGTGAATTAGTCATGCTGCGAAAATTAGATTTATCTCAGGTGCGTCTCGATTGGTTGTATATTTGGGTAGAATTTATTCACTTTCTCACCTCCCATAACGAATTATACCTGTGCTCAAGTGCGATCTCATTACCGACAATGGACTTGTTAATCTCGTTGATCTCAGCTTTATCGAAGAACTCTCCTTGGGATGGTGTCGATTAATTTCAGATAATGGTCTTGAAATCATGGCGGGACAGCCAAACCGATCACAAGCCTTGCGCACACTACGCTTAGCTCGCTGCTCAATTACTGACAAGGGATTACCTCATCTCGAGAAGCTCAAAAATATTGAAGAATTGGATTTGAATGGGTGTGTGCATATCAGCAGCTCAGCTGTGGGTGATACATTGGGCAAGTTGATTCGTTTGATAACTCTTGATGTGTCATACTGCCCGGGAATACTTCGATCCTCTTGGCAAGGGAAAATCAACTCTCTCAAAACGCTTGAGTTGAGCTATTCAGCTGTCCGAGATCCGTATCTATCCCGCCTCAGAAGTTTACCCCTGCTTGAAGAGCTCAATCTGAATTCTTGCAATGTGACTGATTGGGGAATCGCACACCTTGTTGATAATTATGTGATGCCTAATCTCACCACCCTTGACCTTGCAGACACGAACATATCAGATGATGCCATGTCGAAAATCTCTCAGTTCGAAAACTTACGTCATCTATCACTGTTCTACTGCAATATATCCAACAGAGGTAAGTATGTGTCTCACATGAAAGAAAATAATCCCATAATTTTCACTTGATTTTATTCTATGCGCTCGCCACATATGCATTGATCGTACAGGTTTGAAATATCTGAGCTCCATGAAAAAGTTGGAAGTCCTCAATTTAGACAGCAGAGAGATTGGTGATGATGGTTTGAAGTATCTTATCGGTCTACCTTTGAAATCATTAGATTTATTCTCGTCTCGAGTTTCAAACCGTGGGTAAGTCTTTATGATTGACGATGCAGCTTATTTCTCTTCACAAATCGATTCATAACTTGCGTTGTCAATTGCAGATGTGCGTACCTGTCCAAAATAACAACTCTCACCTCGATTGAGCTGTGTGGTGGTGGGATTGGTGACTTGGGGTGCGCACATCTTGCCACACTCCCGAACCTTACAACTTTGAATCTATCGCAAAATGAAAGCATAACTAATTGTGGTGCAGCATCACTTTCTGCGCTTTCCAACTTAAAGGCATTGAATCTAAGCAACACAGGTGTCAATTCGGATGCACTCAAGTTTCTGGGAGAACTGTTGAAACTGAAGAGCTTGGCTTTGTACGGGTGTCGTGGTTTCGAAGACAGTCCAAAGTTGAGCTCTTTGCAAAGTGACCTGCCCTCGTTGAGATGCCTGCGATTGAACAGCCAAACAAGTGTAGATGGGATTATTGATCACAGCGAGGCGGAGGATGAAATTGACACTTATGATAATGAGGATGACAATGACGACGTGGACGATGATGTGGATGACGTTGAAGAAGAAGATGATGATGAAGAAGAGGAGGTCGTAATAGTAGTAGAAGAAGAAGGTGATGATGAAGTAGAAGAAGATGCGGACTTCATTGAAGCAGTGGATGATGATTTCATGAGCGATGTTTCCTATCATCCACTTGACGATGAAGGTGGATACAGCACGGGCAGTAGCGAAGACGGCAGCGAAGATTTCCTGGATGCACTCAATGAAATTCAGAGCTTAGACTCAAGCCTCAGCCAGAGAAGACGCATGGATTATGATATCTAAAGTCGTCTGTCTTGTGTACAGGGAATGGGATATTATGACGTTGGGATCAATCTGAATAGTGCAGAAATGATGTGCCTATCCACTAAGGAAGTAGATGCATAAGCTTAGACTTCTTCGGTCATATGGCATCTTCTCAGGACAAAGTATGCCATTGTCCTTCTTGCCCGCGGCGATCAATACTCATATGATTAATTCTGTTTTCTTTGGTTTTTGGATGAGGGTTCCATTCCAATACGCCCAAAAAACTCTCAGTCGCGATGGATGGTAATTAGGAAATATGACTAACAGTAATCAATCACCATTCCAATCAAAACCTCAACGTGTCAGCATGCCAATAAGCAACAAGGGACGGAAGGATGCCCTTTTACAGTGATGGTCTCCCTCGCTTCCTACCCAAAATTTAGTCAGTTTCTCAATTTTTCACCTGAGAACTCATTATTCGCTGCACCTATAAAATAAGGCATAGATAGAGTAGATTGCTATGAGGCTCTGAATACGCTTGTTTGTCTGTTGCTCATTTAATTACTATGAATATAAAATCCGTGCATGCACTGCTACCAACAACATAGACGTGAATGATCCAGATCAAACAACTAATAAACCATGCTACGTCCACCGCTTCCATATCCGCCATATTCTTTTCCCCGTGGGTTCTCCAATTTGTCCCAATTCTTCTCCAGATTGTCCAATATTACCACGTACCCATCCACCATGGACTGCAGTGCACTCTTGAGGTCCACATACATCTGCGCATCCAATGCAGCGAGTGCCTTAACTCTGTGAGAATTTATTTTCCCCCCGTCGTTGATGGAAGTCTTTTCCTCGGTGGAGCTCGATGAAGCTTCCTTGTTCTCGTCGCCATCCTTGCCGCCCTTGGCAGTCGACAACGATGTGGACTTGGTCTCCGTGACGGATGTTTTGGGTAAGTGGCTGAATTTGTCAATCGCATCCGCACGAGAGGAGTAGTACTTGGACGTATCACTGAGGGCTTTTTCCATCTTATCGCGCTCATCTTTGAGAAGCTTTGAGAACATCATCTGCACCGTGACTCCGAAGTTGTTCCCATCCTGAAGTCACGCAAGAGAATGAAACCAATATAGACTTTAGAAAAATATCACTCAGCAGACAGCAGAAAATATTTGTATAGATAGTAGGTATGAGATGTGCGAACACAAATGTTAAGAAAACTCACCTCTATTGAAGCGGCAGGTTGGATTTTTGTTGATTGGATTCAAAGAAGAAGACGATATAGTTAGTCCGAAGAGAGGCGAACAATCATTCCTTGGTTTGAATATATGCACGATAGAGACACTCACCCATCTGAGGGATGTGCAATCCAACAAACCTCTCCAAAGTTCGAGTGTGAGCGGACGCCATCGCCAGAGCATCCCTCGTGATTTTGTAGGCATCATCGACCACGCGATTCGGCTTCTCGATGTCCCCCGCACCGATCATGGCAACGAAGTCGGACTCCAACTGCGACAGACCACTACCACCTGTGCCCTCGTAGGGCATCATGGTCAGAGCGGTAGTAAGTGCACCTAGGGTGTCGATGCCAGATTCTAGAATATACTTGGCGTCGCTAGAAGACTTCTTGCGGTACGAATCCATAGAGCCCATGGTTGGCTTTTGTTTTGCAGTGCTCCTGTGGCAGTCGTCGGAGATGAGAATTTATGATTCGGAGAGGAGAATTGATGATGTGAAGATGTGAGTGCGGTTTCAGGGGTTTTGATGTTTTTTGTTTTTCAGCGCGGCTCGGCGACATTCTTCGATGGGTCGAGGTCAAAGGGGTCATACATTTTCTCGCAACTACTACCCATGTCTTCTTGCACGCGATTATTATTATTTATCCATCCAATATCTCTATCGAGGAATTCGTGAAATAGAATTCCTTGGGAGACTTCACTCCCCGCGCATCCTCCGCGCGGGGGAAAAGGCAACAATTTACGCGGGAAGCTCCGCAGAAGCTTTTTCAAGAGCTATGTACCATAAAAATATAATACTGTAAAAGTCGGGGCATAAGAGACGTCAGGGCATAAGGGACACTTCTTGTTTTCCTAGATAATTAGCTCCCTCTATGTACTCATTAGAGGCTCCCCCTCTCGTT
>JALLPB010000636.1:0-14024 GCA_036939975.1 Cyclostephanos tholiformis | reverse complement strand
AAAAAAAGGTGTGGGGATACCCTGCCATTTTTCCAAGGTGTGTATATTTGACCTAATCTCCCTAAAATAAAATCCCCTCCCCCCTCCCCCGACTTCTACGGCACCGTTCTTGGCAGCGGTACGTCTGGCGCCATCGATTCTTCGCTTCCACGACCCCCCCCCAACTTCCCCTAACGTCCCGTGGCACCGGCGCCGCTACCCCCTTCCGACGACAGCCGCACGACCCCATCGACCACCACCACATCGTCGTTTCCGTGCCGCCACGCGTTCGTCATGTCGGTCCCCGGAGCTGCTGGCCCTGCCAATTTTTTAGCACAGGCCGCGTCAGCCCAAACAGTAACAGAACTCTGTGCATAACTATCAAGAACCCAAAAACAAGCATCAAATCGGGGCGGGAGGACATGCACGGTCCCGACGGCACGATGGAGGAGGATCCGGGCCTACTCGTGGCGCGAAGGATGAACCGTTGACGGTACTCGGCAATAACCCCCGAAGTCCGGGCGGAGTACAACCAGCGCCGTCGCGAGCTGTATCACCGCCAGGGTGAGGCGGCTTGCAAGCGCCATTGCGAATGGGAGAGGGAGAGGTATCACAGCCCCGTGGGCGAGTCGAAGAAGCCTCGGAACGAACGACGCGCGAATCTCAAGAGGGACAGTACAACAAGCTCCAGATGGATGCCCTAGCCAAGAGAAACGCAAGGAGGAGGGAGAGGGCCAGGGCGAGGAAGGTGTTGGGTAAGACCGGCGGGGTGTCCGAGGCTGTGGCCGTCCCCTCCCAGGAAGTGGGCGATGTCCACAATGATGTCATCGGTTTGCCCCACCTCCTGGAGTAATCGACCGCGGAAGTCGATGCGGCCATGGTAGGAGGAAAGAAGAGATAGCAAGGAGAACGCGTGTTGATGAAAAAAGAGGTTTTTTATTCCATGGTTTTAGGTAAATGTACAGAAGGTTCAATTTCTTAAGTCGTCATCACATTATGATGAGAAATTTACCTTCCCCACGTCTCGCTTTCTTTTGTCTTTCGTCTCGGAGGGACTCGCCTTGCTTGTTGTTCGCCTATTTGTCATTCCAATAACGTCTGACATCGTCGCCCATCTTCCCAGACGATTTTTTGTGAGGCACAAATAAAGGAAGGGGTCGAAAAGCATCTATAGAGATGGGAATCAACTAGTATCAAGACAATATCTTATGCTGATGTAGCGTTCGTACCGAGAGTAACGTCCAGCGTTAATTAAATTCACAAGGACAAAAATCACACGCATACACCAAACCACCTGCGCCTGCACACCAGACACCAGGAGGAGGTTCAAGTCTTCTCATAACTCCTTCACTCCCTCTCTCTCCAAAACTCTCTCCCCCCCCCCCAAAAAAAAGACCCCCCCCCACTCATATCATCCTGGTCCGTATCCCGCTCTCCTCCATCCTCCTCTTGACGCTGCATATCTCGACCTCCCTCCTATGGAACATCCCAGCCACAAGTGCAGCCCTAACCCCCATTTTCTCGAACACGTTAACGAAGTGCCCCTTGTTGCCCGCGCCGCTGCTGGAGATTACGGGTATCGATATGGCCCCGGACATGGCGTTCGTTAGAGCTTGATCATATCCGTTGCACTGGCCGTCCATGTCAATGCTATTCAGCACGATTTCTCCGGCACCGAGGGATTCGGCTGCTTTCGTGACCATGATGCCTACCTGAACCTCAGGAGGGGAAGGCAGGAGGAACAACTTTCGTGTTGTTGCTGTCTCATATTTTGTACTTACCTATTAATTGGGAGTCCAGAGTGCACGACCTTCCCCTCTTCCTCAGAAAGAATGACGGACACAAGGATGACAACGACGCCGAGCATATCGACCATTCGGCGCATGCTGTACGATCGCCGGTGGAACGACGTGCAAGATGCGATACGGTCGGATGCCACCGTGTCAATGAGGATCAATGACCCGGTCGATGATGGCCGTCGCCTCGAAGGCGCCATCGCGGCCGCGTCGCGGCGATTGTTGGCCGAATCATCGGCAGAGATTGTCGGTGACGACGACAATGCATGCGATAGAGTGGGAGACGGCGATATCAATGGCGTCAATGAATGCGTCGCGAGATCGCACCAGGACATCGTGCAGCTTCGATATTGGGTCGGCCGCCCCGGCGATGGCGAAGATGACAGAGACGCAGCGTCCGTCTTCGCGTCGCGCGAGGCCTTCCAGCGCCGAACGCTCCTCCACTCTCTCTGTCGCTTGGACTTCCCCGCGGCGGTCGGCATCTCGGACGCGTCGTCGCGCGACGCTGACCTCGCGGGCGCGGTGCGCACCGCCGCGATGCTGATCGCGGCGTCGCACAATTGCCCTTTCGACGATGCCTCGAACGATTACATGGTCGACGACGACGACGACGACGAAATAATGGATGACGGGAACGATAAAGGCGACAATCGCATCGGATGTAAAAACTCGCGCCGGCATTACTGCCCCGCGCTGATGCTGCCGCCGGTCGATCGACGTTGTCATGAGGAGGGGACTCAGCGGAATGGGGGGGACGACGACGACGAGGCAACGACCACAACGACTGAGATGGTAGTGCACCACACCTCTGTCCTGACCATGACAGACGCCATGGGGGAAACCCCGTTGCACGCGCTGACGGGTGTGGGATCGTGCCACATCGACCTAGTCAGAACGTTCGTGAAGGCCTGCTCTCGTCGCGTTCGCAATCGCCATCGTGATCGTTGTTCACCATCTGACGGATCACAACATGACAATAGTTTCATCGAGAGGAGGAGGCCGACTGTTTACGATCTCCTTGTGGCGCAGAACNGTGCCAAAACCTTGCCTGGGTTAGTCCCGCACGACCCAGGCTACCCTCTGACTCGAAAGTCATCCCACTTGTCACTGTGTGACAAGTCAGAGGGGAGGTTGTTGGAGGAGACACCCCACCACTTGGTCGGAGGCGGGTGGTCCGGGGCATCACCGGGGCGCCCGCCGCCCGACACACTCATCTAAAGCCTCCCCCATGCCATACCCCAATGTGAAACCTAAAATCAAAACATATAGATAAAGGTGGTGTTCCCCAAGTGTCGCTCAGATGTTGTCATTGTGTGTCATCCATTGTTGTGGTGTCACTACCGATGATATCCGCTTGCACGTATGTTTGTTGTTTTGGTCGCTTTCACATTAGGTGCTGGCCCTGTTAGTCATCCGGTTCCATGATGTGTAAGGTGTCATTGGGGATGTCTGTGAATGCGTTTCCCGCAATGTTGATGAAGTTGAATTTTCTTTTCATGCGTAACATGCTAGTTCTTCCTGGATGTATTCCTTGAACGTTGCCCCGCACCATCTGCCCATTTTTTGTATTTGCATGTCGGAGTATCTGGCAAGTGCCAATGCATTCATGCCCCCACTGCGGAGGGAGTGCATGTTGATTCTTGTGATCGGTATTCCCTTGTTGGTGGGGTATTGTAACTCAGTTGCTGCCGATTTGAGTGCTCGACTGATGTCTTTGGCCATGACGTCTGCTCGATTTCCTGCAGTCCAGTATGAGGATAGAAATGTTCTTGGCAATTCCCCATTTTGTTGAATGTGGAGGTAGCATTGCCCAAGTGCTCTGACCGGGCATAGCTAGTCCTCCCCATTTGTCTCTTGATATAAGCATACCCCTTTCTAGCCGTTCTTCTGGTTATCCAGTGTCATTGTTGCGCCATTCACCATTGCGATCAAGTGTGCTGGTGCATTCCACGGGAGGCATCTGAGTTGTCCTGATGAGTTCTTTTTGAAGAATGTTATGTCTTCGCATTTGAACTGTACAGTTTGTTTCGTCTTGTTCCTCTTGCCCTTTATTGTATACTCGCCAATCCGAAGTAGGTAGTAAAAGGTGATTAGGGTTAGGTCACCAACTGCCCATTCGTGGTCGGATGCGTTTCCATTGCGTCCATTTTCCACGAGGAGTTCGGGGACATCTGCCTCAATTTGCAGCTGTTTCATTGTGGGTGGATCCTCTTTACGCCATCCGTCTAAAGTTTGGGCTAGTCGTGGTAGGAGTTTTTTGCTGCCGGCGATTTTTGTTGGGTTGGTGCCACAGGCCAGCACAATCTCATGTCCAACGGCCGTGATAGCGCCAATGACTGTTCCAGCCACGACACGCTTTCCCCTGCCGTAGTATCCTTGTCAGACTCTGGCGGCAAATCCTGTGAGGACATGCACTTTTGTCGTGTACTCTGCCCCCTGTAAGTAAGAGTCCAGTCCCAGAGGTCAGACATATTTTTCCCAATTTGCCCAGTGTGTCTTCTGATTGTTGGTAGTCGCTGCCACTCGGCCAACATAGTACCCTTCATCTGCAGTACGGAAATCACGTGTGTAGTCACTCTTGTGTCAAAGTGGAAGATTGTCCACAAGGCCTGGTTTGGGAGGGGGAATTTAGAGTTGAACAGGGTTAGTAAGGCATCATCCGAGGTGCAGTGCCACTCTGGGACGCTTCTGAACGACCGCGATGGGATATCTGTGAGCGTGTTTTCGACTCCCAGGATATGTATTGGGGTAATGGGGCATGAATGTTTAACGATCAGTTGCAGTGCAAGCGCCCGTACAAGTTGGGCCACTATCCGTGACTTTTTGGATGCCATTTTGGTTATCCAGCTAACCGATGGGGAGTTGTTGCTGAAAAGAGCCACGTGTTTGTGGGCCAAATCTGGTGCAACTCCCTCCAAACATAGCCACAAGAGTAGCAGACCGGCCATTTCCAAGTCAGAATTTGTGATGGATCCCATGGTGTTGTTGAATGAGACTAGCTCGTTGGAGATGTTTTGTGGCCATTGCAGGCGGAAGACTGTGGGTGGCAAGCCCGAGAGTTCTCCGAGGACTACTCCTCTGATGCCGTGGCTGGATGCATCAACGATTCCAATGTAGTCCGGCTACTAGGTCCTTGCATTGTGTTGGTTGTGTCATTGATGCCCGTAGGATTGTCTGGATGTCTTGTATTGCCTCCGTTAGGATTCCATTCCGGTGGAGGTAGATCACCTTTGGTCACCATTGTATTATCCAGTTGCACGGGCTGAGGAGTCCGTGCCCCTCTCAGAGTGCCGTGAAAGTGTGCCACAATTTTGCCGTCACCGATTCGAACTCTGAGAATGGCATGCTTTGCTTGGCTCTTTTTGCGCCTCTGATCCATTGGTGTAAGATAGTCACTAGTGATGCACGTTTTGCCTCTTCCAGCCATATGGTTTTGTTTACACCATCAAAGTCAAAGCCTAGGAGGCATTTTGTCAAGTCGAAAGTGCCATCCCCTTTTCGTAACTTTTTGGCCAATATTGGGTCTTTGGTATTGTCCTCGCTTGGGGGAAAGACGTCATGGGTTGCCGTATGTTGGGATGATGCATGAAATGAAATCGTCAACGTAGACCTCAAGGCCGTACCTGAGGGTGCTGGTTTTTTGTTTGGTATTTACCCTAGTTGTGGCCGCCCCCGCCCAGAGTTTGAACTTGTGTTGGGGTAGTAAGGACCCGATGCCTGTTTTGATGTATTCACTGCCATGTCTTTTGCCGTTTCCGATGCGGCGCAGAAATAAGGTGCGGATTCGACCCATCCCATTTGTAGTGACCTCGGTACCATGAGCCGGCGTGGTTCACCAGGCGCCTGCGGCCACACATAGCAGAAGTTCCACTCTTCGCCTTCGCGGCAGTTAAGCCGCCAGAAACCATCTTGAATGTCTCATTTCGCCATTAGGATGACTGTGTCATCTTCAGCCTCTGCAAATGCGTGGATTATGTGTTTTAAAGCGTGTCCAAGTTGGTCTATTGCCCCTTTGGGTGCGAGCTTCTCTGTTGTGTTGTTGACAGATTGGACAATACCACCCTCTTTGAGCCGCAGCACAAACGATAAGTCCAGGATTGACCTATAAGCTCTCAATTTGTGTGGAATTGCTGCCACCGGGGACACCTTGAGTTGGTGGGGGTAGTTGTCCTTGATGTTGTCCCAGAGTACAACGCGTGCTTGTCCTTTTGTGACCTTGTCAGCCACCTCGTCCACAAAATGTTTAATGGCGCTGGGTTTGAGTGCGGACTTGTGAGGGCCACGGTTGATTGCCGCTTGAATTTCCGTGAGAGTCCAGTCGCATCCCATTTTTGTGGGGCATCCGAAATGTTCCCAGTTGGCAAGCAGTTCCGCTGCCTGTGTTTTTGCGTGAGCCCTTGGGGTGCCATTTCTCTGCGTTCGGCCACGTATGTGCATTGCTCCCAGTGGTTGATGTTTAGGGTTGTATACCCATTGTGTTTTTTTCCATTGGCTGTTGATTTGTTGTTCCCGTAGTATGTTGTTTCAGAGCTCTTTGTTTTGCTTTTGTAGTATTTTTGTTGTTGCCCCTGTTGCAATTTTGCCCATTGTGTTAATGATTGGGGGTTGGAGCAATGCGTGTTGACTGCGTTGAGTGTCTCCTCTATGCTTATTTCCATGTCACTGTTATCATCGGTTGCCTCCATCTTCCTGGTGTCGCACTTACCTTGTCCATTGTCGAGCAGTTCCCGTGGCAGTACCCTCCCGTCACTCTTTGCTTTCGCTAGCCTCAGTATCCCATTGTTCCTTTGCACTCATGGGGGGTATACTTGTATTTCTGATGGGATGTGTCCTTCTATTATTTTCTTGTGCTCCCGTATTGGTTTTGAGTCTAGTAGGTCGATGCTTGTGCTTAAGTTTAATTTGTTAGCTTGCTGATCCTCTACATTGTGTCAGTTGTTTTTCCTGTTTTTGGCCCCTGGTAGTGTGATAGTAATTTGTTTTGTTGGTGATGCCCCTGGTCCCCGTTTGATTTTCTTGTGCCCCCCTCCCCTTGTGGGTCAGGCTTGCTGCTCATCCGCATGCTGGCACTTGTTTGGCGAACCCTCCTGATCCCTTGTGCTGGCTACCACGGCGTTTACTCCTGGGGTGAGCATTGTTACCACTTTCTCGGCGAATTTGTTGAGGATGGCTTTTTGTGGTACATGGCCATTTTTGAATTGGCACTTGTCAAATGTGCAGCGGCCAAGGATGTGCGCCCAGCACACAAAGGGGCGCCCGTTTGTGACAAATTCCGGGATGGTGGGGAGGTTCGTGATCCTTTTGTTGCAGTTGTTGAGGATGTCGGTGAGTTTGATGTGGTAGCCCTTCATCGCAACATAGTCTGTCATCATAGGGATGATGCATGGGTGGTGTTCGTTGGTCCATGGTTGGCGTTGTGTTTGGCAGCAGCCACTGGCACCCCCACCGCCTCCCGGGTTGTGGCTTCCTTGGTCGTGTTTTCCGCCTCCGCCTTGTGCCCCCCCCCCACCACCTATTTCCCCACCACCGCCCCCCACTCCCCCTCTCATTGTCACATTCGGTGTGATAATCCATTCAGCAGGGTACATGGGGCGATCGATGGCTTTGGCGAAGCAAACGTTGTCCGCGATCTTGTGGATTAAGCTTGTTGGCCATTTGAAATGTTCTGTCCCCCTGAATTGGGCCTTGACGAGAACCGTGTTGAAAAAGGATCTTCCGTTGGTGAGGATTGCCCACATGATGTGCCTGCATATGTCCACCGTGAATGATTCTCTAATGATGTGGACTTCTTGCTGGTCGAGGGTTTCCACGATCTCTAGCAGGCCTTTGTAGTAATAACACTCGTTTCCAAACAGGGTCCATATGAGTGCCCAGAACGTGTTGAGGCTTAGGCATAGTTCGAAATAGGTGTCTGGTGGTGGGCTTGGTGGCGCTTTTTGATGGCACCTCACTTCGTTGAATTGGGCTGTGTGCGCCATTGCCTGTCTTGCCTCTTCGAAGTCTTTGATCGAAACGACTTCGTGTGCCAATTTTGGGCGGCATGTTAATATTGATATGCCCCATTGTGCGCTTGAGAACGTTGGTACCGCTTCCCCTGGGTTGAAATTGAGGTTTATGATGTCCTTTACCATTTGCTCAGTGTAAAAGGGCACCTTGTTGATGTCTTTTCCCGTCTCCTTGCTCCACTTGGACATTTGCACCCTTAAGTTGTGGCGATGAGATGTGATCTCTCGCGTTTGTTGGAAGGAGTCCCAAATTGACGGGATCCCACCGGGGTTGATGACACCGCAGTGACCTTTGAGGGCGGCGACGTTATTCTCTGAGTAGAGTTTCCCCCCTATGTCATCTACGCCTTCCTTGCTGTGGCTTTCTAGGCATGCCACACCCACAATTGTTCCCCCCAGGGCTTGTACCCCTGCTAGGAAGCTTTTTCCCATGTTGTTGGTGATTTGTTGCACGAGGTGAAGGTCTCATTCCCCCCCTCCTTGCCTAAGTCTTGTTTGTGTTCTTGGCACTACCCCCAACGTGATCTGGATGCGTTGGTCGCACCAGTCGAGGAATTCCGGGTCTTGGCAGAGCACTGGTTCTGGCACCCCGATGTTGAGGATGCTCATGCTTCCTTGTTCCTGTGAGGCCGTGAGGCACCAATCCAGCAGGAGTTGCCATTTTTGTGCTTGCACCTGGGTACCACCACCGTCGATTTTGTCCTTGACGAATTTTTGTACAATGTGGGGGAGGCATCCCCCTTCTCGTGAGTTGAAAATTCCGCGACGCATGTGGGTAAGGCCAGCATCTGGGGTAGCGTGATCTTGCTTAGCTCTCCAGGTGTTGCCCTAGTGGTCCATAGTTTGTCAGTGTTGTCGGGGTCCACATAGTACTGGGTGAATCCTGCCATGTCATTGATGGCTTGGACTCGTGCCCAGCTCCACGCGTTTTGTGCTGGGAGGACAAATGGGAATGGGTTGCATCCGTTTCCTCTGTCGCCGATGAAACCGATGCATTTGCCTTGCACATTGACGGCGAGTCCGGACATCCCGTAGAATAATCCCTGGAAAGCTGTTTGATTTACGGCTTGGTCACAAAACACTGTGCTTTTTTGGTTGTCCCCCTCCACCCTGCCCTGCCAGTCAAGTTCTCGTTTGATGATGGCATCGTCATTGCGGCTCGTGATTTTTGCAATTCGTGCTGCGATGTCACCCCCTGGAGTGTTGTGCTCCGGTTGTTGTTCCTCATCGAGGATGTTGGATTGTGCTCCCCCCCTTCCAAATATACCCTGATACCCCGCCCCCCCCTCCCCGGACCGGGGCCCGTTGATTGGCTCCTGATATCATCAGTGCTCCCGTCGTTATGGATTTTGGCGGGGATACCCCCTTGCCCGAGTCCCCCGTGTTGAGGTCCCCCCCTTTGATTTTGCCCTTGGGGATCCCCTTGAAGGGAGTGCTCCCCGTCCTGTCTGGTGTGGTTTGTGCCAACTAGGATGTTGTTGGAAATAATTGAGGCCCTCTCATTCACTATTTCATAGTCACCGTGGGGGGGGGCGGGTGGTTGTGCAGTCCCGCCGCCCATGCCGTGTAGGCAATTCATTTTTCTCTATGGTGCCCCACCGGTCGAAATCATCCGGTTCCCCCTTCCTTCTATCTATTAGGTTTCGTCAGATTCTTGATCCGAGTCCATTGAAAATGATTGAATTATGCAGTAAGCCGATCCCCCTGAGGCTTGTGTTTCGCTGGATCCTGTTGTGATGTTGCTTGCGGTGTTGACGGTGGTGGTGTCCTCTTCGTCTGCACTGGCATATTGCCCTCGTCTTGTGTGCTGTCGTCGCACCAAATCCTGTACTCATCTGGTGGGGGGCCTGTTGTGGCTTCGTCATCTTCCCAAAAATCATCTCCCCCAAATATGATCGCCTGATAGGGTGCGACTTCCCATTTTATCACAAGCTGGAGGCTGTGGCGTTTTTTATTTGTGTTTCTTGCATCGGGGTCATGAAGGTATGCCGCGATGCGTTTCGCACGAGCCTTCTTCGCTCGGTTTATGAGTCGCTGGCTTTGCCGCTGTCAAATATATTTTGTTTAAAATCGGTTCCTGGTGGCCTTGCCCCAGAGCTATTTGCTGCGCTTCTGTTGGATGCGGGGCATTTTGTTTCCCTGTTGGTGTTGTTTATGTCAATGTTGACGCTGCTTAAACTACTTGCTACTAACCCGGCAATCAGCAGAGCATGGTGCTGTCGACCCCAAACGGAATGAGCTTCCCTCATTCCATGATCAATGTCCTCTTCTGTCCATCGTCCCAAAAGGATGACAACGACGCCGAGCATATCGACCATTCGGCGCATGCTGTATGATCGCCAGTGGAATGACGTGCAAGATGTGATATGGTCGGATGCCACCATGTCAATGAGGATCAATGACCTGGTTGATGATGGCCGTTGCTTCAAAGGCGCCATCGCGGCCCCGTTGCGGCGATTGTTGGCCAAATCATCGGCAGAGATTGTCGGTGACGACAACAATGCATGCAATAGGGTGGGAGACGGCAATATCAATGGTGTCAATGAATGCATCGCGAGATCACACCAGGACATCGTGCAGCTTCAATATTGGGTTGGCCGCCCCGGCGATGGCGAAGATGACAGTGACGACGAGGCAATGACCACAACAACTGAGATGGTGCACCACACCTCTGCCCTGACCATGACAGACGCCATGGGGGAAACCCCATTGCATGTGCTGATGGGTGTGGGATCATGCCACATTGACCTTGTCAGAACATTTGTGAAGGCCTGCTCTCATCGCGATCGCAATTCCCATCATGATTGTTGGTTACCATCTGACATCTGATGGATCACAACATGACAATAGTTTCATCGAGAGGAGGAGGCCGACTGTTTACGATCTCCTTGTGGCGCAGAACTATCACGGATGCACACCTCTGCACTTCCTCGCTGGTGGGTCTTACATTAAGATGTTTGTTTGATGTGTGATTGATTTTTATTCTCGATGTTCACTTATACATCTGCGTCCGCCCGAAATCGACTTCATTGCGTGTCGTCGAATGGTGCATATGACCAGCAGATGGCAAGAATGAGGAGGCCATTGTTTTTTTATTGGACCAATGTCGTCAAACTCAATGTGACAATCATGTCCATCCAACGATGATACGCGACGACGACGGCGATCTTCCCCTGCATTTTGCATGCTGCAATGGCGCATCGCCATCGCTGCTGAAGGCCATGACGACGTCGTCGTTGGGGGACCCGACATCGGCGACGGTGCGCAATTCCAAAAATCGCCTTGCCGTAGACGATTATATTGAGTGGTACGTGGATAACATGAACGATGAACGTAGGGTCGGCGGAGATGAGTTGGATGGGGCGATGGATGGAGGGGACGAAAGTGTCTACTATGGCGAAGTCGAGTACGAATCCGACGTTGATGATGTCGACTTCGACTCCGACCGTGACTCCAACAATGTGACAGAGTCTTCTCTGGTATCGAAGAATCGTACGCTCGTCGTCTTTTCGAGACGATTGCCTCGGGACGTGATGAACATCTTCTCCGCAGCGTGTGACGAAAAAGATTTTCCGGCTGCCATGTGGGTGTTGATTCATGCGGCCGCGATGGCCGTAAGAAATTCCACGCTTCATAATGAGGAGCAATCACACGACGAGGGGAAGAAATACATGCTGAATGGATCGCTACTACCCATACATGCCGCGGTGATTGCAACAAAGTATTCCAATTTTCCCGCTCTTGCTCTGGTAGCGTGCATTTGGTGGCGTATGGATGATGGCCATGATGAATACTGGGAGGACACTATGTTCGAAGAGGATTCATATGGCTACTTGCCACTACATTGGGCTTGTGGAGACATTTCTCATCTTTTGGCATCTGGTCGTGTATCCAGTGAGGCCAGTTTGCGTCAGAATAGGAGTTGTCCTGTGTCGTCCTTCATCAGTGGTGATAATCCAAGTACCTTGCAGTGCGGGGCATTGGCCCGCTTCAATACAAGGGACATTCCATGTTCCATCATTGAATACTTATTGGAGTGTGGTCCCACTGCTGCCTGCGCGCCCACTCGATGTGGAAGGCTCCCGCTTCATCTGCTTGTTGCAGATGGTAACTTTTCAATCCTTGTGTGTACGCCGTGGAATGAGGCGAACGACGGCAGTAATAATTTTTGCCGGCGACAACCGTGGGATGATTTAAAACTTCTTCTCAAGGAATACCCGGAAGCTCTTGGAACGCCAGATCCAAAAAGGAATCTTTATCCATTTCAGATCGCAGCGGAGTTGTCGGGAAGGCAAAGTCACGGATTAGTTTCTCTGGAGAATACGTATCGATTGATCATGGAGGACCCCTCTATCCTTTGTCAACTTATCGATTGCAAAAGAAAGTGTAAAGGAGGAGATTAACATTATCCCTTTGCCGTTCTTTGGAATATGGATTATTTATTTGAACTCGTACGCTGTGCGCACAACCTACTCTTTGGGTTGATTGTACTTACTTTGCAGTAAGATCCTCGTTGAACCCGTACGTCATATCTCAGTCCTTCAACTTTTCTACCTCTGCAGCCAAGTAATTCAATCGGTCCTTGAGCACCCTCAGGGAGCTCAACAGAATGTCCTCCGCGTCCATCGCCCCCGTACTCTCCACAGAGAAAATGAATCGGTCAGTGCTCTGAACGACGCTCACGTAATCCTCGTCCTCCGGCCGCTTCTTCATCGCCTCCTGCGTCATCTTCAGGTCCTCCGTGAACGTTGCCAACTCGAACGCGTTCTCGACCGCCACCAGATTCCCAGTGACGTCGTCTAATTCTAGTATCCTATCCGGACACGAATCGACAAGCTCCTGCTTCTGCTCCATCGTTAGCATGTTACAAGCCTCCGAGTTGATGGTGATGATTGGCCAGAATCGGTAGGTGGCAACGGCGACGGGGCACCACTTGGCATGTTCCTTCGATATGCCCATTCGCGCGATCGCCCTCAATTTCAGATGCTGACCCGGACCGAGCTTTACGATGGATATGCCCTCGTCGTGGGATTCGTCTTGCTCCTCCTCATTGAGAAAGTGGGCGGGTCCGACTAGGTGGTTGTTGGACTTCTGGGAATGTATGGATGTGCGATATATCATTTCAGACGTGACGATTTCCCTCCCCCAAAATGTGAACCATCCGACGAACACGAAAACTTACCAAGTCTGCGCTGGTCACCGTCAATGGCAAATCGCGCTCCTGTTCGGGCCTTGTTTGGTTGACCCTGTCGAAATTGACGTCAAGCTCGAACTCGACGCTACATCGGGGACAACGATCGTAACAGACACACTCCCTGTGAGGCAGGAAGGCCTGATGACAGTCTCCCCCCCTAAGCACACGAAAATTATTCCAGATTGATGTTGTTGCATGTGGAGGGAGGGGGGGTGGGGTGGGGTGGGGTGGGATGAGGGGAGGAAACATCAAAATTCATCATTCTTAGCCGTGCTTAATTTTAAACGACGAGAACCTCACCTATTGCTCCCCTCGGGTGTGAACCTGATCGGTATCAGTCCAAGTCGATGCGCGATGTACTCGTCATTGAGGACGCTCGAATTCTCGTGATACTCGACCAAGTCGATGGCCAATGTCGGGACCTCGGCGATCATGATCCGACGCAGGGCGTTGGCAATGCTGGTGTCGGTTTCGGACAGTATGAAGGATATGAAATGGGGAGCGATGGAGAGTACTTCCACCTTGGGAAAGCGTTGCTGGGGCATGTTTCGATGTGGTTGCCGCAAGAGGATTCGCAGTTTGTTTGTTTTCGGTGGGGTGGAGTTGTCTCCGATCTCTGGCTCTGTTCCTCAAATAATAATATAATCGATGGTTGTAGAATTATTTGTTGATAATGTGTTGTGTGTCGGACGAGAATCGGATGCTTTGCGCAACGGTTGAACCCACCAGAGATATCGAGATGTTCATATGCGGATCAAGCTACGATTACACTGATGACATGCGTTGCTGCCGCTTTGAGTGATGGTGCCATGCAACTCAGAGTTGTTCCGTCATCATGATTGACAAATTAATTACCATATGGTAATTATTTTTTTATGCGGCCGATCCAAACTCCCCCACTTGAGTGCGACGGACAGGCAGACCCCTCAAACAAGATAGGGGATTAAGTAGAGAGAGAGAAGGAAGATGATGAATAGAGAGTGTATGAGCTGACACTCGCAGGTAGCCGAAAGTGCAGACTACCGCGGTGTACGATGGTCAGGAATTCCT
>JALLPB010000635.1:0-14032 GCA_036939975.1 Cyclostephanos tholiformis | reverse complement strand
GAACAGACTGAAGTACGTAGAGTGCGGTATTAAACATCTGTATGTAAAGCATTAGAATGTTCCATGCGCACTGATAGGGAGACGGGATGGTCTGGGGGGCGCTCCCGCCACTATTACACTAGGTACTACAACATATCGTACAGTCGACTGGAGAGAGAAGGTTTAGTATTTGGGAGTCTGTCTCGTTAGACCCTACCAGCAGAGGAATTAATAATTGACATTACTATTAAATTCCTGTGCGAAATAAAAACATAACACATGAATCGGCCGGCTCGGTGCTCATCAAACTTCATTCCGCCACTGATGAAAAAAATGTGAGTTTCCCACGCTCAACTGATATATATTATGGTACCACGAGGTCATAGTGCGAGTCTGATCACCATGACGACGACACCTTGCAAAAGCGGAAGAAATAAAGTCGACACAGCATCGGTAGCTACGAACGCATCATTGCCCACCAAACGTTTGCAACATCCAACACGGGATGATGAAATGGAACCTGATAGCAAATCTCCACGTACGCCTTTAAAGCGTTTTGCCACCGCCCAACTCACGTCAAGTGACACCGCAAACGTGGTGACGCCAGTAGCCCCGGAGAAGATGAGCACAAGGGAGATGATTTCATTAGTGGCAAAGACGTCTAATGCTCGTCGGTCTCTCGTCTTGTCTGACCGTGCCAATGTCACAAAACTCATCGTCGATAAAGGCGATCAACAGGAAAAGGAAACAGTTGCATATCCCAGAAAGAAAATGCCTTTCGGTGGCGACACGAAGCCGATTGCGGTACCACCTATTGTCCAACGTGTTTATAACATTGTCCAGAGACACACCGGCAGTATTGGTGGGAACGGCCACGGTGGGGCAATCTACGGAGAGCTCACCATGGGATCGATGCAAAAGATGACGAATCTTATGATTGAGCATACTGGCCTATCCAAGGACAGTCGTTTCATAGACGTTGGCTGTGGATTGGGCAAACCCAATCTCCACGTTGCGCAATATCCGGGCGTTGCATTCAGTTATGGCATCGAGATGGAGCACGTACGATGGATGCTGGGCATGTCCAATTTGGAGCATGTTTTGAAGGCTGCCGTGGAGGATGAAGCAAACGGGGCAAACTCGTTAAAGATTGGTCATAGTCTATACTTGTCGCATGGAGATATTACCGAGGCAATCTTCTTCGATCCGTTTACCCACGTTTACATGTTTGACATTGGGTGAGCTAGGTAGTTACAATATATGTTTGTTATGTGTGAACGACAAGATCCGCTAAAAAAAAATTCTATGCTTCAGCTTTCCACCGCGCCTTTTCCACAAACTCGCTGAAATGTACAATAAAAGCCAGTCCGGTTACCTTATCTGCTACCATGGACCAAAGCTGATGATTGAAGAATACGGGTTCAATATTGAGCTTATCGTACAAACACATACATCGATGCACGGGTCCGCCGAAGGGCACACTGGCTATATCTACCGCCGAAACAATAAGATCAAACCTAGCAAGACAGCGGGATGCAAAACTAAAGCTTACGGCGTTCCCTGCGACCCTATATTCGTCAAGGCCTGGGAAATATGCCGCAGTGGTTTGTATGCACTCAGTGAATTCACCTCCAGTGAAGTTGAGAAGCATTGGGGCATGACGAAAAAACGAGTCACTCGCTCCGATACAAAAAAGGGTGCCGAAACAGTGTATCAGAAGAACAAGCAACTCAAGAGGGGATAAACAGTATGGCAACAACCAGAGTCAGCGTGTCTTGTTATGTGAGTTGGGGAAAACGCTAGTTCACACCAGATACTTAACTCGTCACAGAAACTTATCGGACAAACGTGGGATTGAGATGATGTGCTTTTGGCTTACACTTGAAGAATTGTGCTCGCAGGATAGTAGTGGCGAAGTCACATTTCGGTTTTTAGATAGATAATAAAATATTCAACTTCATTAGAGATTCTTCTGATAAATTCCGGCCATTTCTCTCTCCACCCCCATCTTCATCGCGGCGTCCGTATAATTCGGCCCGTTCCTGAAATTGCCATCGGCATTGCAACTCCCGCCTCCGCACCCGCGAAGCGCATCCTACCTTGTCTTGTAGGTGGTACAAGGATTGCGTTTCTGCCTCGCCTTTCTCAATTTGTAATCGAGGCTTGTTCGTGCTCCCGAAGATGGTATGTCCGCCCAGCCTAAATCAAGGAAATTGGGAAAGCATGCTCCTTGCCAATTACCTCGTGTTGCAGCGTCTGGATTGAACGTGCATGTGGGTGGGCATTGCTAATCAAGGAAAATGGGAAAACATGCTCCTTGACAATTACCCCCCCATGATGCAGCGTCTGATTGTGCACGTGCGTTGCTACGGGGATGCGGCAGGTGGCGGACAGCTTACATCTCGGGGGGTGTTGATGCAACTACTATTCGCGATTCCTTGCGCGGGGACCGACAATTAGCATGCCCAAGTATAACGTAGTAATTGGAGATTATTATTAAAAAGTNCCTGGGCTCCATCGCCTTCCTTGCACCCATTGGAGAGGAGCCTTCCCTCCTTTCGTATCTGCTACGTCGCCAACTCCCGCCACGTCAGTAGGTCGTAACTTCCGTTCGCTAGTATGCTCGCCAACAGGGGGGGGTTGTTTGACTTCAACCTTTCAACGTCGACGTAACGAATTCGAAGATCCTGCATAAAAATCGCTGTTGAGACTTACACTATCGAGGAATATGTGGAACGCGACGGCAAGCTAGAGTAGTGACGTGCCTCGCCGAGTTGCTGATGAATCCGGTTGACTACCTACTAGGTAGATAGATAGGCAGATTGGCATCACTACATAGACTTCGAGTTGAGGGAGTCTTAATTTTAGGGGGGAGGGCTGATTTATTGTGTGAGATAGCGGTCATTTCGGTTGTTCCCAAAAATAATTTTGTGACAAAAATAATGAAACAGAAAGTGTGACATAAAAAAACAATACTCCTACCTAATTATTTGCAATAATAATATGGTTGCATTGAAGCTTGGTACGGGACCTGACTGTCAAATAGTGGTGTAAGATCTACCGCCAGCCCCCCTCCTTTGCAATAATGGGCTCGGCGCCCGAAGCTACACCGGAGCCCTCGTTCGATTTATCCGGCCACGACGATAGTCGATCGACGGGAAAGGGTTTCCCCGAAGTCGTCGCTGCCACCAAACCCTTGTCACGATCGACGACTGACGGAATGTCAAGACCTCCAATACCTCGAACCCTATTACTCGCGACGTTCTACGCCTCCATCTCGGGCCTTCTATTCGGCTATCAACTCGGCGTCGTCGGGGGGTCGCTCTCGTCCCTCCAGTCCTCGTTCGACCTGTCCTCGTCGCAAACCGAGAGCATCACATCGTTCTTCTTCATCGGACTCATGATCGGCAGTCCCTTCGGTGGCTACGCCTGCGATCGGTTGGGTAGGAGATCGTCCATGATGTACATGGATGGCCTCTTCGTCCTGGCCGCCTTCGTTCTGACTGTCGCGCCCAATTACGACACGTTGTTGGCTGGTCGATTCATCGCCGGATGCGCGTCGGGGGTGTCCCTCGTCGCGGCCGTGAGTTACCTCACCGAGCTAGCGAGCGTCGAACATCACCAGAACATTCGCGGGGCGTTGGTCACGGCGGTGGAATGGAATATCGCGCTCGGTTTCTTGGTGTCTTACCTCGTCGCGTACGCACTGACCGTGACCCTCGACTTCGAGGAGGGATGGAGGCTACTATTCGGCGTGGTCATGGGATTATTGGCGACGTTGCAATGGATGGGCATGAGGGCCATGCCGGAAAGTCCGGAATGGCTAGCGGAACAGGGATTTCACGATAAGGCCCACGCCGCGTTGCGTCGGATTATCCCCCGTGGCACCGCTGTGGAGAGCGGTATCGATCCCTTGGCTGGAAGGATCGCGGAGGTTGAGGACGAGGTGCTTGGTCGATCGGAACAGAGTGTCCTCCTCGAATATCAGGAGGCTAATTTCTTCATGTTGGACGATTGTCCGCCAATTTTCAATTATTGGAGGCAGGCCGTCATGTGAGTAGTTCGTTGAAATTCAATGTGTCATCGGTCCCATATTCACGATGGACCCTTCATTTTTATTGCATGCATGAATGGGACATTAAACCGCGCCTCGCTTCGTATTCGCCTCGTAAAGAATTGCAATTCTTGATATATCAGAGCAGTTTTGCGGGCATATCAACATTCTTAATTATGGTTAGTTTTTTTTCGTTTGCGCTGGCTGACAAAGGGAGATATTGACTTGCCACTTCTCAAACAACTCTTTGCATCGCACTTAGCTCCTGTGATATTTGCTGAGATATTTTACGATTACAATGACAAGGAGGCTTCCGAGAATGGAGGCGCCATCGCTTCGGGGCTTCTGACGACGACAATCATTCTCGGTGTGCTCAAATTGATTGTCACCACCTTCGTATTATTCCAGGTGAGTGCTGATTTCTAGTGAGCTTCGAGATAGTAGATCCCAAAATCTGTCGCTAATCAAACGTTGCACATACCATGTCGCGCTTTATCATTCCAGGTCGATCATCTGGGTAGGCTGTTTTTGATGAAAGCTGGTGTGGGGATTATAACAGTTTCCCTGCTATTTCTCGCGTTTGCGTTTTCGGTTAGTTGGGAGGATCGGTATGTGACAGACTCTGGTCAAACGGATCTTTCTCATTCGAAAATTCAACATGCGTTAGTCTTGATTGGCTGCACCGGAGTAGTCGCTGGCTTCGCTCTATCCTATGGGGCAATCAATTGGCTGATAACATCAGAGTTGAGCCCTGCGTCAATCCGCGGGCGGATGTTAGGTATATCAACAGTGCTGAATCATGGCTGCGCCGCGTTAGTGTCATACACATTCTTATCCGGCCAGGAGAAGTATGGTGCTGCTATGCCATTTTGGCTGTACTTCTCTTGCTCATTGGCGAGCTTTATTTTTATAATAGTTGCCGTTCCAGAAACAGGAGGCGTTGCGGGTGGTGATGGGGAGGATGTGGATAGCATTTTAGATGATACTCTATTTTGGAGTAAGGACAATCCACTCTACCGTTTTTTTGCACCTTACCTTGGCTGTCCCTGTTCTGGTATCTGCGATAAAAGTGAATCCAATGAGGAGCTACGCCGCAACATAGATTCATGTTTTGATGATTCAGTGGATAGACGGCGCCCATCATTTACGCTTACTTAAAATTATTTTAATCAGATCATGAGTTTCACGAAAGGTACCATGCTGAATTGTAAATTGAACAAATGGCTTTACTTTGACGAATAGTTATGTCATCGTGTTCCCGCGAGGGGTGGCCGCATCTAATATATTGTCAATGCAAGAATTTCTTAGAAAAACTCTAATCGTACCATCGTAATCTAAGGTCAGGATGGCAGCACTCGACAGGTCGTCGTCAACACGATCCATTCCCAATTCAAACGGAAATATCTGATCACTTGAGAGGAGTGCTTCAATTACGGATGATGCACGAAAAAATACAGTATCCGTCACAATCGGTAGTTGTGCCCGACTAGCCTCGAAGGAATTAGAACTTTTGGCTTTGTTTTGCGTTGAAGAGACACTCACCGCGGTGGTGTTTTTCGTCGGCTTTTTTTTATCCAGCGTTTCCCAAATAAAAACGCGCCCCGTTTCAGATCCAGATGCTAGAAAAATCCCCGACTCGGATAGGCGAGCACGAATTTGCATGGAGGAATTTATATGCCCCTTGTACTTGCGCACAGGCAAGAAATCGTTTAATCCAAACAATCTCACACGCGAATCATTTGTAGACACAAGCATTCTTTCTGTATACCTCAGGACTTCCCCCTTAGCAGGAGTTCCTCGGAGTGCTAAATTCCTCCTCACAACATCTTTTCCTGCATCTTTCAACCTTTCTGTCGCAAGATCAACGTTCTCATCGCTTTCTGCGATTTTCGAAACATATTTTTGTTTGATTTCAGGCCAGTCATCGCGCTCCTCACGAACAAAGCTGATGCCGGTAACTTTTGCCCCCTTCGAATATTTTCCACTGCGATTTCGGCAAGCAATTTGTGTGTAATATTTCAGCGTTAACGCATCGTAAAAGTAGACCTGACCGTGAAATAGTCCTGCCACGGCATACTTTCCATCTGGCGTGAATCTTGTTGCTGTTATGGCGTCAGGCGCTTGCGCCCATTCTTTTACTCTTCCATCTGTTATGTCCCACAGACGCAGCTTTCTATCGACTCCCCCAGATATGAAATATCCATCTTCTTGAGGATGGAACGCAACAGACGCAACGTAAGTGGCATGTTGAAAACAATGAAGACACATCGGCTTAGAATGGTGATACAGCCGAACCGAGCTATCGAGGGATGCCGATAGGAGAAAATTGGACCGGCTCCAAGAAAGATCTATAACATGAGCGGTATGATCATTGAATCGTTGGATCGGCTCTGAAGATAAGATTTCCAAGTTCGTAGCTAGAGCTGGCCCTGTGCCAATAAAATGAAGCGGCGGTACTGGTGAAGATTCGTCATCTTTTTCTTCTTCCTCGGTGACGCATTGCTTACTTTCGGAGTTTTCGCCACTTAACGTATCAGGATGGGTTCTATCCTTCGGGTGAATTTGCAAACCGTCAGGGTGCATGACTTTTGATTTCGGCGATACGGCCCAAATGCAAACATTTCCGTCGCCTCCACCAGTGGCGAGAAAACGACCACAATGACTAAAGGCAGCGCACCAAGCTGGCCCCTTATGTGCACCAGGAATTGTCTTAATGAGAAGCATGGGGTTGAATGAGAAGTCGTTGTTAATATCTTGCATCGAATGTTTGGCGGCTCCAGAGGGGGCATTTTTGATCTGCGTCCGCCGAGATGGCGAACGAACATAGACCGCATTTGAAGGAACCATGTCTGCTGAAGAAGTGCGCTTCCTATTCGACTTCTGAGATCGCGATGCCGTCAACCCTGCCATTCCCTTGCGGACTTTGTCGGCCATTTTACTTGATTTCATTGGCATCTTCGGAAAATTCATACCAATCCGTTTAGCATCGGACGTCGTCTCCTCTTTGGGATCGGTAGTAGTGGGCGGAATATGCGTTGCACTGTCGTCATCTTCGTCGCTGTCCTTTGAATTCGACCAATGAATTCGCCTCAGCTGATGCTCCAGCTGACCCCTCGTGGGTAAAAGGGAGTAATCGGTGTCCAAAGCGTCGCTAGACCCAGAAACGTGGATCTCTTTCATAACTTGTCTCACATCGTGTACCTTCCCAGTATCTTTGTTAATTATTTGAAACTGTTCCTCGACCGGTATTGACGAATCGGAATCAGAATCAGAGCACGAATGAGAATTAGAAACACCTGGAAATTTCAAAGACAGCTTTCCTGCGATTTTATTAGCGGTTTCTTCGACGTCAATGATTGGCGGTGTCCGAATACTCCGATGGTAATCCTCCCCCGACTCCACGAAACTAGTTCTTGTTGGTGAGAATTTTGGCGATAACTTCTTGTCCCCCTGGGGACCAATAGAGTAAAGCGCTTCCAGAGGTGACTCGATACTTTTAACGATCTGGCCGCGATATGGCGACGAATGTAAGTTTATTGGGGTCAAAGTCTTGGTCGATATCGGCTGTATCGCGGTGTAGACGTTATTGTTTCCCTCGTCATTTGTCTCAGTGGAAGCGCCCGCAGAGTAGTCGCTTTCAATCTTGACATTATTGTTCATTCTGGCGTGATCTTGGATTTTTGATGAATCGATACTGCTATTATCATCCGGGTTGACTAAGAGCAGTGCCTGGTTCGTCGAGGCGGCAGCCGTTTCATCCCCGCCAACGCCATGGTGGGAGCCGACCCCACCATCATCCTCGACACCAGAGCTCACATTGATATGATGGGATCTCGAGTATGATTCAGGATAAATTTCATCCTCTAGGAGCTCTACCGCATCAAAGAATTCGTCCTCTTCGGCGGGGAATCTGTCCCCTTTGGCAGAGCTTTTGCTGTTTACTTTTTGCATACCGTTCTCTTCTATTTTTTTGTGAAGAGAGTGGATTCAAATCAACTCACCCAGCGATCATTGCAAGTTATTTGTTCCTTCAATCTCCGTCTACTTAGTCCAGTCGAACTCGGCAATGAGCCATCGCGGCCGTTTCTGTGTCAAAATAATATTGTTCTCCGATATCTCCGGATTCTGAAAACAACCTGCTTGGTACGTATGTACTATGTACGGTGATCGACCCATTCCCCCGCCCTGTTTATTCGCTTGGATTTTGGATGGATGGAGCTCCATTCATACAAGAAATCTGACTCCTTCATCGAACTGCCTATTGTTACCTACCAATCATGCTTTCCACGGCTACTCGTTCCCTTGCTGCCACAGCCGCACGCAGAGCCGCCATCCGTCGGAATACCTCGGTAAGTTTTGTAAACTTCGATGCGCTCTGTTTCATCGGGTCGTGATCATCGTTTGGCAGTATTGCTCAATCACTCTACCGAATGCTCTCGGCGTTTATTGCTTCGTCACAAACGTCAGTCCATTACTGCTAGTGTGGTAGCCGCTGCTCCAGTTACATCCAAGCTCAAATGTCTTGCTCTTTTAGCAGCCTCCTCTGCCGTGGTGTTATCTCAATATGATAGAAAATCTTCCTCTGTCCATTGTTCCGCTCTGCCCGTTCAAGGAGTGCCCGGAACAAACCTCGAGCGCACTTTCTTGGCGATAAAGCCCGACGGTGTTCAACGCGGTCTTATTGGCGATATCATCGCTCGTTTTGAGAAGCGCGGGTACAAGGTGAGTGAGGAGACTCTTATCATTGAATTTCATCGAGCTTCTATGTGGAACAACTTATATGGGTACATCCTACGAAATGACAATAGCTTGTTGGCTTGAAGATGGTATGGCCTACCCTGGAGATGGCCGAGAATCACTACAAGGATCTTTCCAAAAAGCCTTTCTATCCCTCGTGAGTCTAAAGCCCGATGTGTATTTCATTACTCACAGTTTATTTTTTTTAATGCCTGAATGTGCATCGTACGATATTCAATGTATATACATTATTTACACCATGGCATCAACATTAGATTGTGCAAGTTCTTTTCCTCCGGACCTATCGTCTGCATGTGCTGGGAGGGTAAGGATATCATTAAGCAAGGCCGTCAGATGCTTGGAGAGACCCAGCCATTGGCGTCAAACCCCGGCTCCATCCGCGGCGATTACTCCATTGATCTCGGTCGTAACATCTGCCATGGCAGTGACTCGCCGGAATCGGCTGAGCACGAATTGAAGATGTGGTTTCCCGAAGGTGTTAGTGACTGGAAGAAGAGTGTTGATTCGTGGGTCTATGAGGGTTAAATTAGGCTGTGGCACTGTCGCGTTTCAACTGAAATTCTCACTTGTCCAATGTGTCTACCTAGTTTGAGGCTAAGGGAACTACGTAGGAGTAACCTCAACTGCTAATTCTTAGCGTGCCATGCCAATTGTCGTCATCTGAGATCATCACAGCTTGCATTCCATCCTGACAATTTCACTTGAATATGATCCATCAAAATTGCAATCATCGACCACAGAGAAACCCATTTTTGCAAACAACTCTTTCCCCTCGGCAGTATCCGGTTGTGCGACGATCTTTTCGATATTGGACGCTTTGGCGTGATTTTTCACAGCCTCGATCAAGCTACTACCGACCTGGCTTCTTCGCGCGGAAGGTTTTACGACCACATCGCTGAGACGGCCAGTCTTCTCATTGAGCGAAGCGCATCCGATCACCTGTAGCCCCTGTTTAACAACAATAATGGTGCTCGCATTATCCTTCTTCTCAGATTTTTTTGAAGAGAGATAAAGGCTGCGTAGTGCTTCTGTTTGTTCGTGAACATGTGGAGCGACCTCATCGGAGAATGCCACCGACACTTCTGAATCGAGACAGCCATCACCTGGCATGAGATACGACCATCCGTCCTTTAGTGAGCCCCCTGTGATATAACACCCATCAGGACCAGATAAGTGTGGGATATGGTTTTGGGACATTATCAGGAATCTTCCATTTCCAAAATATTCCAGCTCTGTTATGCCTGTATTGAAATGGACGAAGGCAGACCTATGTGGCACGGCTTCTTTCTCGACTGCATGTCCAAACCCTGCCACAATCCGTTTAAGGACAAGAGACATGAAGTCGCCATGACCAACAAAAATGGCGGTTCGTCTTCGTCGACTTCGTTTCGCCAACTTGTCATGGCATTTTTCGTTCTCCTCGCCGGGCAACGTCACCCCTGCATCAAAGATGTCGTGCACATTCTTTTCCTCGCTCAGTTGCTGATCTAAATACTCCATCATCCACACGTAGAACTTGGCAGCTCTTCATAATATACATCAAAAAATGAAACGCGCGGATGTCGGTATTGTTATCTTCGGAAAATCAAAATTTGTTCGATTCATACCGAAATTCTTACCTCTCCTCGGACTCCGGTCGAGTCTCGGGCGACTTTCCATGGTCGTACCAACCTTTCGTCTCTCCGTTTTGAAATCCCAAGAACGATGCGTTGCTGACGCCCACCGGGTTCAACAGCGATGCATTGATTTCGCTCGCATTCATACCCGGCTCGACCTTTTCTCGGACGTGACACCCCTCGCTCTCGAAGTAAAACCCGTTGATCATGACTTCGCATGCGTTCGAGTTATTGCAAAAGGCGTCGTCATTGTTCTTATTCAGCGCCTCGAGGGTCGGCAGGATTGTCTCGATCGTCCTGCGCATCGGACTAATCACGAATCTCACGGGGCGGCTCGCCTGGTTTACCAAATGCGTTTCCAAATACTCGGATAATTTCTTCGCCTGTATCCTCCCAACGTCGGATAGGCCGGGGTCAGCGGAACGATGATCGTCGACGTACTTGAGCCAGCCCTTCAGGTCGAAATCGGGAGTCCCTCCGCGGAATATCTTCCTCGCCTCGCCATAGACTTGATTATTCTTGCTTTCGGCATGGCGGATGAGCCTGATGGAGATCGAACGTCTTACCTTGCCTTCCTCGGACATGATGTGGAATAAGATTCCTTTATGAAATCTCTCACGCTCTGCGCGGGCGCGGGCGCGGGGTGCATGTTTTTTTGGGGGGGGCGTGCGGGCGGGGAGGGAGGGGGTTCAACATTGGCGGACGACGGACAGGCGCGGTGTGCTGTACCACACAGACAAGTGGAGAGGGTGGATGAGGAGGCAGGGGATAATAATAATATTATGGAGCAGTCATTTCTACAACTGCGCCGACACAACATTCATAGCCCCCCTCACTCTAGAGGGAGTCTGAGATCATTATTTTGTCAACATGGGAAGAATCACGCGACAGGCCGCCAAAGCAGCCAAGGCTCGTTTGTCTGGCGCCATCCCATCGAACTCGCCGAAGAACAAAAAGATAGCGTTTGGTAAAGACGATGATGACTTGGAATCGAAGATCGACGAGGGAGAAAATGCCGTCGATACAGTCGATGCAGACATAAGCGGCAACGTTAACGAGGACATCGACGGCAAAGAGGATGGAGACGACGAAGATAAATGCGACGACGAAGACGACGCCGTCGAGGAAGTGACGGGGAGCGCCGCCCGCGAATCGATGCAGAGGCTACGCGACGAAGAGCGCAAGGTAGTGAAGGAGGCCACGTCGAAGAAGAAGCGAAGGAAAAAAGACGATGTCGTCGTGGAAGAATTGGAATCTGGAAAAAATGAAGACTCTCAGAGCAATGATGAAAACGAAGAGGAGGATGATGAGGATGAGACCGAATTCACGTATGATTTCTTCAAAATGGTAGACAAGGAACGAGCTGTCCAATTGCAGAAAGCGAAGACGGACCGGAAACGCACAAAAATTCTACAGCAGAAAACGCTTGGGAAGCACACCACCTTTGTAGTGGATGGCGACTACGAGATGTTAGGTGCACCCCACAAAGTGGAACGAAATATCGAAGTTGTCGCCCTCGGCGGCGGTGGTGACGAGGAATCCTCGACACATTTACATACGGAGCGTCAGCTCATCATTTCTGCAACGCTGGGGTCGGCCCCTTCCAAAGCGGCTGTCACGTTCGCACGGGGTAGCATGACGTGTGGGACGACCAAAGAACGAAGCTCCGAAAGTCGAAAGAGGAAGAGTAAAGACGAAGAGACATGGAAACGATCTAGAAAACTAAACAGATTGGGCATCGGGTCTCGACCTGGTCACGCAGCTACTTTGTTTGTTTGTAAGAAGAAGTGAGATCGAAAACTTGGGGGGGTGGGGTTAATAAATCCAAATCCACACTTAGTTCGAATAATTGATACCTAGTACCATGCCAGTTAAACAAGTTTACGAACGTTTCTTCCCGTGATCATCTTTTGGTTCAAAACATATGTCGGGGACAATATCGATGAAATGTCGCGGTTGCCACCATTCAACGATGGACACAACGAAATGCAAAGTTATGGCCAAAATACAAACGATATAGCCTGCAATCCCTCCAACAGATTTATACCGAGCCAATCGCTGCAATAACGAGAGCCGTGGTTCAGTCAAGATTTCATCATAAACTATGATCGTTTCCCTCGCAACTCTTTCCCACGAGTACATGAATTTAACTCGTCGATGAAATTCGAACGGATTGATGGATTCGAGTCTTTCTGATATTACCGTTGACAGTCCTTTCACTAAAGAACCGACATCTGGATCAGCCAAATGAATCATATCGGGAGGGAGCACTTCTGGCACCCCCCCTACATTTGTGGATACAACAATGAGACCCGCGGATGCCGCTTCCAATATTGCTATGCAGAATGATTCGGTCAATGAGCAATTCAGAAATACATGCCCACGAACCAAGACGTCACGCACGGATCTGTGTGGTACAAAGCCAAGGAAGTCGACTCGATCTTGGAGACGCTCTCGTTCTACCATTTCCTCCAAGGCCAATTTTTTGTTTCCGTCTCCACCAATCAGAAAGTCAACATTTGAAAATGCCCTGCATATTGGAGGGATTATGCCAACTAGCAAATCAACACCTTTTCTGTACACCAGACGCGATACCACAACAACGGTAACTCTATTTTTGTCCCGTTTGCATGGTTGAGGAGTGAATTTTGTAGCATCCACTGCATTGGGTATTACATGGACGATGGAAGCTGGTACTTTAGCCCGCAAAATGAAATTGTCTCGGCATGTATGCGAGACACAAATCACGGCGCCAACTGTTGACATGGTCACTTTCAATACCTGATAAATCAAAAACAAGTTATAATAATATTCATGGTTCATACCAGTTTTCAAAAAATTGTACAATTAATGATATTTGCAAAACTCCTCACCCTGTTCAAAATTATTGATGCGATGTCATTAAATCCAAATAAGGAATGGTCCGTGTAAACGCTAGCCAAGCCCAACTCTGCAGCGTACGTTATGGCCTCGTTTGCCAAAGTTGACGTCGCCTGGTGAGAATGCACTATTTCTATCCCCTCTCGGATGAATATCCATCGAAGGAGCGGGAAGGTGATGGTAAATGTCGGCAGGCAATCTTCGTCGGTCATTGGCAAAAATGGGCAATAGTACACCTTCAGGCCTCCGGGGAGGTATCGCACGCCCGTTCGTTTGCTCTTTCTCCTCGTGAATACGCCATTGTCGTCCAGAACCACCGCATCTGGACAGTTATAAGCGTGCGTTATCACAATGACCTTGTGCCCCAATCGAAGCAGGCTGTGAGAGAGAGACCAAATGTGATTTTCGACGCCTCCTAATCGAGGATAGAAAAAATCGCAAACCATGGCGATGCGATGACGCCGCCGATGCAGAGGTCCATTTCCATCAGATGATGTCAACTTGCCATCCATCTCGCGTCTTATATTCGGCATTCTTCCTTCGCCTCACGGCTGCCACGGGCCCCTGTTGTCGGACAAGGTTGCATCTCGGGTTTTGCCCAGCATGTCTCCACAACAAAAATAATGGTGAAATTTCTCATATTATTCTTCGATTGATGGGATGATGTTGTAAAATACATACCGTAGAAACCGGGGTTTAAGAACCACCGGGGTTTAAGAACCAGACACTAAATCTATCTAAATTA
>JALLPB010000634.1:0-14012 GCA_036939975.1 Cyclostephanos tholiformis | reverse complement strand
TGGGTCAAATCGTGCCGATGCAATTATTCGGGCGGTAGTTGATGGCAAGCCTGGCGATGTGATACTCCTTGAGATGCAAGCCGGGGCTTGCGGGGGGGCTTGTGGTGCGGACCAAATTGGGTGCGGACCTGCCGAGGAAGATCCAGCTGTATTCGAAGCAACCAAAGTAGCCGTGGCAAATAAACGTGTTGTCGTGGCTGCTGCAGGGAATGGAAATGTGAACCTCGACGATCCTCAATGCGAGGGTAGGTACGATAGAACGAATCCCGATCGAGACTCTGGGGCGATTATCGTCGGTGCGGGTGGTTCTGGTGTAGATGGTTGTTCCCCTGCTCGTCAGAAACTGGATTTCTCGACGTATGGCAGCCGCGTGGACGTGCATGGCTGGGGAGAGTGTGTCGTGACAACGGGATATGGCGGGGAATACTCCGATCCTACCAACCCCTCTGACCAAAATAAATGGTACACTTATGGCTTTGGTGGAACATCCGGTGCTAGTCCTATTGTCGCGGCAGCTGCTGCAAATATTCAAGGAATTGCAATGAAGAACTTTGGCTCCCCTTTGGAGCCCAAAGAAGTTCGCAAACTGCTTACTATATCAGGGGTGCCGCAGGAGGGTCTTGATACCGATAAAAATATCGGCCCTCTTGTCAACTTGCGCAATGCGATCGATAAAATGACGTGGGATTGCTATCGAGGTAGTAGTGACTTACTCATAGGTTCAGTTTTAATTTGGTGGGGATTTGAGACCGGAGATGCAGCTTGGGCCTGCAATAATTGGTACATCGCTGAGTGTGAAGGTGCCTGCATCGTGTTTGACAACGGGACGAACGACAACGCCGACGAGCCCATCACCATTGAAGCCGAGACCTATGTATATATGCAAGGTGTGGAAACCGAAGGCACCGCCGACGAGGGAGGCGGGGAAGATGTCGGTTACATCGACACTGGCGATTGGATGGCCTACCCGGAGGTGAATATCCCGAGGGCAGGAGCGTATACAGTGGAATACAGAGTTGCCAGCGTAGGCGGTGGCGGAATCCTTCAGTTTGAAGAGGCGGGTGGCACGCCGGTGTACGGTAGTATCGACATCCCGGACACCGGCGACTGGCAGAACTGGGTCACGATCTCGCACACGGTCAACCTCGAGGCTGGTCCCCAAAATTTCGGTATCTTGGCCGCGAGTGGTGGTTGGAACTTGAACTGGTTCCGTATCACCCAGGCCAACTAGTAGATATAATTATCGCGGCATTTGTTTGCCCACTCCGATGGGCATATAATACTGTGAAGTTCTGACGGATTGTTTTTTTTTCAGTATAATATTTAGGACATAATTAATAAGTATTGATATGTGGGTGCAAAACCATCCCGTTTCCCAGGATTCTTTTAAATCCTTGCTGTCCATCGCGTGGTGCTGGATGAGGAAGAAATATTCTCCTGTATACCCGGTCGCAGTGAGAGTGGCGGCAGCATTTTACGCTTTGAAAAGGCGGTAGGGACACAACGGGAACATCAGCATACCGGCCGCGGGCGATTGGCAGAAGTGGGTCACTGAGCCCTCATTTATTTATGCCCCGGGCAGCCACGGGTGGTGGTTGGAACCTCAAATGGTTCTGTATCACCAAGGCTTAATATGAAAGTTGTTCCATCTTTGATGATCGTCTCAACAGAAATGGTACATAGCGTCTCCCTGTTACTTAATCTTGATATTGAAAATAATATGGGTGGCGGGTCTACGGTGAAATCATGAGGTCCGAGATGGAGTTCGAGCCTGCTATGAATGAGCAGCTGAGTGCGAAGGAGCCCATTTTATCTTCAGTAGGTTGGGTGGCATCGTGCATTTCTTACCTGAAACCTAAGACTTTATCGATTATTTGATATTATCATAGATGATAAACGTTAGTGATTAGGTGTTGCTTCATCCTTTCGAAAAGCTAAAGATCCTCCCCACTTCGTCGTCCAACATGTGACCGACAATCCATCATCACGTCGGGCAAATGCTCAGTCCATTATGGACCGTCGCTTTCATCTAATATGAATATGTCTCTCTCAAGGCATAATATCGGCCCCGTCCCCAGAATATCCGGTACACATCCCATCCAACATATCGAACATATCCTTCATGTCGGGGAAGGCCTCGAGGACCCTGGCGTGATATTCCTTAACCTTCTCGGGGACCTCGGCCCACATATTCTTCCTGCACTTGATGAAGGTGAAAGTGAGCGCGACGGCTAGGTCGGCGATGGTCACCGTCTGGCTGTAGCAGAACGGCGTGTCCTTGAGGTACGCGTCCAACAGGATTGGAAAATGCTGGTCCATTAACTCCTTGAACCCCTTCTTCGTCGCCTCCTCTCCCATGTCCATGCCGAAGATGACGTACCCGATGGGGGCTATGGATTTGTACATGGAAGTCTGTCTCCAATCCATGACCATGTCGATCTTGGCGCGCAATACGGGATCGGCGGGGTAAAACTTCTCCCCCCCCTCGCTGGTCACGCAGAGGTAACGCATGATACTGTTGCTTTCCCATATCGCGCCGTCAGCTCCGTCGAGCTCGAGGGTGGGGCAGGTGTGACAGGGGTTCATCGCGATGAATTCCGGCGTGCGCGTCTTGCCGTAGGCATTCTCGATCTCGATGTCGAGCTTGAGGGCCTTGACGATGGCGGCGCAGCCTTGGCTGTTCGGGGCTGTGCGAACGCGTGCGCGTGGGGGGGGAAGGAGGGATGTGACGGGACTTGTTAGAATATTTGAGTCTCGCCGCGCGGAAAGAATCAAGATGAATCAGTCGAACCCGAAGAAGATGGACTTACAGACGGGCAAAATGTGAAGCTTCATCGTGATTATTGTGTCCTTAGTGGCAGTAATTGATTATTATGGTCCTGTGGGGATTTGCTACGTTCTCCGTGCCATAAAAAATAGTATCTTCTCCTCTCTCTTGATTCACTCGTGGGCGGGGACGGGCGGAACGCAGACACCCCAATCTGGGACAGACATTTCGAACCGACGAGATTCGGAGAAACGAAAAGATTTTTTTGTTGAAAAAGGCGGGATAGAAATAACAGGAGAATGACAGACGATTGAGACAGGCCTGGGACATCCATCACACGAGAAAGATACGATACCAGAGAACCCGCGCGCCCACTATCTAATCGCCGCCCATCAATCATATAATAGTAGTATTCATCAGTAATCTCGTCGTGGAAGTGAATTACGAACACAGCTCACACCAGAACCAGTCGGTGTATCGTGTGGCATTGACTCCACTCGTGCATTCGCTTGATGCTGAATGTATCACTGCATAATCGAGACCGATAGCGACGACAACATGAAGATCCAAGCCTTCCTAGAATCCGCCGCGGCGGCCCTACTCGTTGCCTCCTCCGCCGAGGCGTTCGCACCCGGCGGCAGCAGGACGACGACGCCGACGACGCCTATGAGTCAACTTCGCGCCGAGATCGGCGACACCGGAGTCGCATTCGAGCACGTTGCGAGGGAATGGCGATGCAAGGTGCGTAGTCATTCTTTCTCTCCCTCTTGTGCATCCGAACGCGCGTTTAATGGGAGCATCATTAAGAGGCTTCCTTGGCAGTGCATGCGAAAGCGAGGTGGTTGCACTGCCACGTGGACGTCTTTGACATGTCAATTTGCCTTTTGTAAGCAGTCGAAACATCTATTTTCATCTCTCGATGAGGATGACCCACACTGACATGTTTTGATGTGGACCGAGTAGTCCATTTATTTGTATTCGCCTGAGAGAGAGCGAAGACAATTTGAGCTATTTTTCCTCATGAGGAACAAAATATATTGCCGAAACTTCGTCCCCAGGACATAGTTATGTGGCCTTAGAAACTTGACCTGAAGGACTGTGCTTTACGTGGATGTTCGTGGTTGTTGCATCACCCTACCCTTCGCCGCGACCAGCCACTTTCTTTTCTTCATTATTCGACGATTTAGACCTGTAACTCATATCCGCACGTTGAAACCTCGATCCCCACGTGCATTCAAACAGTACTCGCCCGGCCCATCGGGCGGACCGGGCGACTCGAAATCGCTCAAGGAATGTCAATCCCTCCTCGACGAGTTTTTGCCGAAGCTCAAGGCCCTACCTGGTGCCCAGGTGACGCGTCAGGTTTGCGGCGGGTGCATGGACTTCAAGGTGAGCATCACCCAACCGCTCGAGGAGCACGGGGCGTGGGCCGGGGCCAACTATGACCCGCTGGAGAGCGAATTCATGGGCAAGTTGAAGGCCATTGACGGTACGAGTTTGCATGAGACTCAGGAGATCACTTTCGAGGCATTGTGATACATTGATTTCCTGTGAGATTCGAGCATGAACTCACTATTCTTAACGACTTCTCTTTAAGTATTTTAATTGCACTCTAGAGTAAAAACATGCTACCAATTTGATTTTCGACAAAGTTCCAGAATAATGTTCCTATGATTGTTGTTGTTGTTGAAGGGTCAGACAAAAACGAACATTGAAAGCCAAGCTATGGTTGATAGAATCAGCTTGGAACAAAAAAAAGCATTCTTTACACAATACGAACACACCACTATTGCGGACTAATCAATCACCGGAGGAGAATATTTCACACCAATAACACTATGATGGCTATCGTTCTCCAACTTTTGGCCATCTTTCTTACAAATTGCCATGTTTACAACAAAGTAATCCCATGCACAATTGAGGATGAGGTTGGAAACCATCAACCCGACAAGTAACCAGCGGAATCCCACCGGCATTACAGTTGTGTTGTACAAATTGTTGATTGGTTCGGGCTCAGATGAGGTTATTGAACGAACAACATGATCATTGTCACAATTAAGGCGCCAGATGCAGGACAACTTGCTAGCTGAGACAGTTGCGGAAAATTGCATCGCTGTCCAGAGAAAAAAGAAAAACACGAAGACGTAGTTGCGGAACCAGCTCAACCGGAAGTGGTATCCGAAATTAAAAGCGGCAGCTGATGAAATGTACTGATATCCTGAGATCACAAATATCACTGAAGCCTCGTAGTTATCTCCAATGGTTGTTATTTTGCTCACGTCAGTGGAGTCCCACTTTCTACATTGATACCAATCTTGAGCCCAAAGAGCATTGATAGCAATGATAAGGAACATTAAATTGATTGCGAGAATACCACAAGCACTCGACATTGTATGAAGGCCCAAAATTGATGCAGTGGGGCGTAATTCAGATAACTTTCTTGCAGCTTTTGCTAAGGGCAAAGAAAAGGCCATCGATGAGGTCCAAATGCCATCCATGAAAACCCAGCTGTTGTAGCCGATAAGATATGTGAGGACCAATCAACAAAAATTTATGCAAAGACTGTAGAAGATACTCACCACCATTCGCTGAAGGTGATATGGAAGTAAGCATTGATAACTTGATTGATGCTTTCGACTTGTCCATACATAATCATGTATTTGTATGAAGCTATCGCGGACGCTAAAGCGCATTTCCCTTCCCTCAGTCTTTTCCGAACAATAAAAACAAGTGGTGAGCGTGAGTACGCGACGCCCAGCATTGCTGCAATCAAAAACAAATACCACTTACACTTCAGTCACAGATGTTATACTTTTTTCAAGTGACGTGAATGGTGCAACCACACTGGCCTCAGCATCGCTCAAAGCAATCCCAACATGAGCCGCTTTTAGGGCCCCACAGTCATTACCGCCATCACCACACATGAGTGTGATATCCCCCATCTCTACAAACGTACTTACTATTGAGACTTTATCATTCGGTGTGCATCTTCCAAATACTTGAGTGCGCTTGGCATAGCGAAGTGCTGCCTTAGGGTCATGATTAAGCAGGTAATCCCACACTTCACCTGTTAGTGCCAAGCATTTGTCGTCGCTTGGCTCCGCTGGGCTGTCGTCAGTGTACTTGAGCCATTCAATTTGACCATCGTCCCGAATGCTGTCGCCAATGACAACCTCACTTTCGGGCTCAATGATACCCGCTTGCATAGCTATGTATATGCCTGAAAGTATGAGGTTAATGGAAGTTGTCTGAGAATACAACCTCATTATTTGTGGCTAATGTTGCGCTAGATTCACTCACCAGTGAGGACATTATCACCCTGTAAACGGAATAAAAGGCACAACAACATTTGTGAGTTACACATCCAAGGCAAAACGAATCTCAGACAGAACAAAGCTTACAGTAATCATCGTGCAGTCAACATTTCCACGACGGAGTTCATCGATAACAGCATGTGACTCCTCCTTAAGAGAGTTCTGAAAATTGATGAAGCCCAGAAATTCCAAATCTTTCTCGATGTCATCACGAGTTACCTCATGAATGCTATTGTCACTTATATAAGCTTTCGTGGCAATTGCTAGTTGATAAATGCCATCTCGTGCAGATTGCCTAGCCGTCTTGAAAAAGTTGGATGGGAGGGACGACGACACACATAACTTGCTGATTGATTCGGGACTGCCCTTGACATAAACAACTGCCTCCTCGTCATGTTCGACGACAACACTCTGAGTCATGCGGTGATGATCAAACTCATAACGTTTGAGATACTTGATGTTTTTACCATCGAAGCAAACGCTATTCTCGTCTATTATTTTGGCAGAACAGGCCTCAAATCCAATCCGATCCACATTTGGTCCAATAAGGCTGCCATCATTGCTCAAATGTAACGTTTGGCATACTGCGAGTCCACGCTTGAAAATGGGGGAAGCTTGTTCTTTCTCATCACCATAGTGAAAGTCTAAACCCTGCTTAGTCAGCGTCCCTGTCTTATCAAAAAATGCCTTCTTCACCTTCCCAGCTACCAGTATGCCCTGCGAATCGGTACAAGTAATCCTTTTGCCTTGCAATCGCTTGCAAGATATGCCAACTGAAACGACAAAGACCGTTGGCAGAAGGGGGGGCAGAACGGTCCCGACAACGTACATGGCGTAGAACCAACTGTAAACCCAGTCATCTTTGATGAAATACACAACAAGTGCGACCAAAACAATTGCTTCAGCAACTAAAACAACGAGCACTGTTTTCACTTCATCATCGAACTTGAACTTATGGCGCTCATATGAAAGAACATCGCTGAGCAATTCTCCTTTTGCGGTGAAGGACCCAGTCTTCGTTACGATGGCCAAATCGCCCTCTGTGCCGAGACCGTCGCCGCATTCTAGAATAGTCGTCCCCGCAGAGAGCGTAGATGTTTTATTCATTTTCAAGCTATATGTAAGTTGAGAATTCGCAGGATCCAGAGGCTTCTTGGCTATCGGATGAACCTCTCCAGTGAGAGCGCTTTCATCTACAAGTAGTTTGGTCGCTTGGAGAATCGCCATGTCGAAGTACACATCGCCAGGCTTTGAAACAGGGCAGAATCCATTCAGGCTTCGAGATTGTACAAATGAATGCTATCATAACAACATGCACGCTTCTACTTACCACTAAGCGCACTATATCGCCAGGAACAACCTCAGTCTGGTCTATGATTATCATTTTCCCTCCTCTGAGCACCTCAACGGTTCCTTCCATCGACATCAGTTGATACAAATTTTTGTCACTCATGTATTGAAACACAGCAACCACAATTCCACCTGTAAGTCGAATGACGCTGTTGACAATGGCCATGTAATAGTACCAGAATGGTGCTGAACATTCCGGTACAAATGTAAGCGTGCCGTGGAAGTGAAAAAATGGTGGCGAACGACTCAGGGATCTTACCCCAAGTCCAGACTAAGAAGTTTTGATATAGATAGAAAGGCTTCGAAAATTCATGAAATATAGAAGAAACGATGGTAGGTTTCTTCAACTCCAGCACGTTGCGCCCGACAATACCGAGTCGCTTTGCAGCTTCTTCATTTGATAGCCCTTGATGCATGTATGAAGAATCAAGCCATTCTCGAATTGCAACATGCTGATCATTCCAACAACCTGGAATAAATTTATTCGTAGCGGTATCGTGGATATATCTCCTAAATCGAAAGTTGAAATATCGAGAACCAGTCTTGCTGTCTAAGCTGACCTTGCAATAGGTGACTTCAATGTGCAAACCTTCAGAGCGATTTTGAGATTTATCGCTGTACAACATCATCAAGGCTCTATGGATTGCTGTATAGACTGGGGTCATAAGCTTGACAACCAGCTTGCTGTCGAGGTGTGTTTCGACCTTTTTCGTGGTAGCAGTTACGGCGACATACTGCGCATCTTCAAGAACACATCCTGCGAGGAATAATTCTGAGCACAAAGTCAAATATAACTCGCATCATCAAACATTGATGAATGCACTCACTTCTTAGAAAGAGAGAATGTATATTGCCGGGGAACTTGAGAAAAAAAGTCCACACGAAACCAACCATCCAGGTGATTTCGAAAGCCAGCAATACTTGCGCCTCGTCGAAAAAGACCTGCGAACCAAAAACGGACCACGTAGTGGCCTCTTGTTGGACGTCTGCGCGAACGAAATAATATCTCACTTCGTAAATAATAAATAAAAATAATATGCAGTTGCAACAGATGAAAAACTTACAATATTCGACAGTCAGTGCGAACAGGAGATATTGTATTATCGCGTGAACTAGGATGACCGATGAGTAAAGAATCATCCCGACGACTGTAGATCTATACCCAGTTTGTGACAAATTTTCACCGTCGTTGGCAGTGAACAAGTGAGTATGCTTGGCAGAGGACCCACCAGACGCAATAGCAATCATCTCGGCCACCTCCTCGTCCATCATATCTGATCTCTTTTTCGCTCCCATCGTGGCGCTTCCTAAGCCGCCATCCTCTCCCACCTTGGCGCATTCCAAGGGAACCGTGCTACCCGGAACGGGCGACCAACGTTGATTCCAGGCACACCAAACCAACATTAGAGCTGTCACTCCCACCAGGGATAGGTACGAAGCGACGAACCATCGACCACCGAAACTAACTTTTGGTATACTTTCCACTTGGTTGGACAAACATAGGGCATCGGCATCGTATTGTTCTTGGAATCTCGTCGAACAATCGCTGTATATGTCGATTTGTTTCGCGCAAGCAAAAGGGAGATCCCCGCAGGAGCACGGGGACGCGGCCTCTGGATCGCAAGCTTCTCCTGCCGTGAGATCGGCACATGTCCCATCAACACATAACTATAAACGGGGATGAATCAGATTATGGTGATAAAACTTCAATATGCATCGCAATTTAAAGCAAACAGCACATAATCATCAATTAATGCGTCGCCTACCTCGTACTCATGATCAGGATCTCCCTCGTTGTCGGGGTGAGTACCAGGACAAACCACATCCTCGGGACAATATTCAACGGAAGCAACGCATATGACAGGACAAGTGATGGTGGCCGGACATGAAAAGGTTGGATCGACGTAATCCCCGAATGCCAGGAATCTTCCATGCGAGGCTACTCCATCCGGCCGCTCATCCACCCCATTGAGATGCACGGCGGAAGAAAAGTTAGTGACGCTCATCCTGCGATCTGGTCGCCTCTCCACCAAAATGGGGATGCCATCCATCGCATGCCACCACGAGACGTCATGACGGCCGAAACTACCCGAGACGCACGGGACAATTATGCCGGCGGCAGCCGAGATGGCCACCACGCCGAATACTATTTTCATTGGATGATGCACAATATGATACCTATTCTGAGCACGATACGATGTCTATGGTAGAACATCATTGGGACGATGCCGAGGGCGCCGTTCCGCTAAGGAAAGCTGAAATAATGTGCTGCATTCTCAGACGATACCATGGGGCGCCGTTTAAAATTCTGGTCGCATTTATTGGACAAGCGTGGTCTCCATTCAAAATTATGGAGATGGTCTCCAGTTTTTTCATCACATTCCAACGTAGAACCTTTCTCTTGAAGGAGAAAGAGTACGACTGTCCGCCTTTCTTTCTCGCTACTTTTATCTTTTTATTTTCTACTCTAGGTATGTTTGTTGTAATAAAAATAGATAAAACATTACACGTGTCGTACATACTTTTTTTCAATACCTCTTGGCACAGCAGAGAGCCTAAAAAAATCTGCAAATTCTTCCAGCGGAGATGGTGTCAACGGATCCGATCCTCTGGTGAAACAGGTGCGCATTAGGCCCGGTACCAGCGAGCGATTTTTATTATGTCCATAGTCGACGAAGAAACGAGGCAAATGATACTGCGCAAAACGTGGTGTCATGGCCAGGCGATCCTTCCAATTTATTCCGTAGTGCTCCTCGCTTGGTGGTGGCACATGGATGCGCGTCCACTTCGATTGATCATTTCATCCATCGTCCTTCCCATCTGGGCTTGGTACAGTTACAAGTGAGTTCGTTAGGAATCTCGTACCACCGCTATTTTTAAAACGCACCCTCTAGAGCCCCTATTGCCGATCCGATTTCGTCTCCTAGTGCCGTCCTCGTGATCGATAGGGATGGCCAGTTGCCGATATCCAAAATTTGTGGATTCGGCGCATTAGCCATGCTGGCCCATCTACTCGTTTTCACGGTGGCGATTCAAGCGTTATCTGATACGTGGAATATGCTGATGACGATCGCATCGGGCTTATTCCTCGTGGAAACCGGTGCCTTTTTATTGGTGGTATCGGCACTGCGACGCCAAGTGACAACATCGCAGAACGAGCCTCTAAATCGCAACGAGATGTGCTGACATGCTGATGACGGACATCATACAGCTCCCGCACTGCTCCTTTTGGCGTCGCAAATCGCCGTGTTGGGAACTAGTAAATCACGGCATCCGATTTCCCAATGAGGATTCGCTGTGAGGGGCAATTTATGATGAGATAGAGATGTTGATTCCACCAATGTTATTGGCTCAAATAAATATATAACAGTGGGGACGGCCAACAGGAAAAGATTATAATTGATCAACAGGTTGACCTACGTGCATCTTGGTGTAAAGGAGTTGTGATTCACCAATAGATGAGGGGTAGTGCTTGCACATCGTTATCAGTCTCTCGGGAGCCGACGCGTTCTCCAACATGAATACGTCCTCTAGAGGGATCATGTGCACGTGCGCGGATACTGTATGTTAATATTTGTGCCAGTCTAATGATGTGCACCCCTTCTTGACGAGTTTTTAGTGCCCTGTGTCAACATACTGAACATAATGTACCTATCTAGAGAAAACACTCTGGTGTTGTTGTCATAGTACGATACTCAAACCTGCTATTGCTTACTATCTTTAGCTACCTACACTAAGAGCTCACTTACTATCACCTGCAAGTCATGAACCTTTCCATGAGTTTGGAAGATCGTCCCTAGGCTGATTGTTCAGATCCTGAGCTGAGTGGGCTCATATTAGTGTATGGTACTTAGGCTATCTACCTTATGATGATAACACCCCCCACACTTGCATATGTCATAGGATATCAGTGGAAAAAGAAAGAAGAGCAAGGAAGGAGACTAGGGACCCAAAAGAGCATGACCGATCCAAAAGAAAAAGAAAAAGAAAAGGAGAGAACCAAAGATCAAGCTTTATAAGAAAAAAGTGGTTTTAAAAGGAAGATCTGACAAAGAAGAAAACTTCATCAAGATACAGGTCTCTCACTCCCTTTAATACATCTTATCACCAATGGTTGGTGTACAACTTATTCCTCAGCACAAATTGCACGTAGAACTCCCGGGGTTTGAACAATTGGTCTCTGGGTGGCTTAGGCCACAACATGAAATCTATATCCCTCAAAATAGACAAAATTGATAGTAGGTCAGAAAGTGAACTTGAGGCCAAGGCCCGGCACATATTTGGCAATGCACTGCAGTACTTGGCATTCCATTTGGAGGTATACATGTCAATGTAGTAAGAGGAGCCTGGATGGGAGGTAAATGGGCCAAGTAAGTGAGGTAGGAGAATATGAGTGCACCTGATTGAGTAGAGGTAGTAGTTGTGTTGGATATTTGATGCAGTGAAGATGGGGCTAAGGTAGGGTTTAATGGTAGAACTAGTTGCCTCAACTCCAAGTAGAGATGATGCCTAAGTTTGTATAGCCCAGTAGCAAAGGGGCATATACAGTGGCCCCCCTCCATGTTCTGGAGCATGGGGTCAATCCTCCAACCCATGTGGTCACAGCAATGTGTTTTACACCGTGTTTGCCTCCATCATGACAACTGCTGACCATGTGCACTACTAAACAGGTGACAAAGAATCTTGGGGTCAAAAGATATGTTGATCAGGGTCTGAGGAGTGCAACGATTACCCCAAACCAACAAGACATATGCCAAAGTGCCACAGCACAAGGAACACAAGCAGGACTGCTGTTGTGTTGATGTTCCTTGGCAAACCATTGATCTAACCAGTGTGGCCATGAGGCATTAGCTGATTTACCATGCCAGTAGGTATTGACTTTAGTATGGTGGTGACTACTGCATGCAGGTGACCACCGCACGCAGGAGAGGTTGCCAGAATCAATGAGCTCATTGGACAGGCAGGAGCAGGTGCCAAGCATGTCCTTGAGTAGTTGTGATGACTCACTTGAGTTGATGGTGGTAGATGGCTTGTTGGAGGCATCATGCTCTCCCCATTTGATGGTGGAGGGTGGAAGCATGATGATGATATCATCAAACAAGGATGTTGTGATGATGTCATCTGACAAGAGGATCTGAAGGAGGATGTTATCGTCAGGGTCCTTGGTGCCACAACATAAGTTGATGATTGTGATTGCCATGCTGATCATGGAGTGGATCTGGGCATTGTTGGTGGGGGCAACACCATCACAGGGGGGGGGCAGAGAGGGCATCAATGATATCGCACTCTCAATTACTATGTTTATATCTCTTTATTGGTGGAAAATAACCACCATATGGTGTTTTTTGGGTCAAATTTCAACAAGAAAGTATGTATGTTAGTACTGGTTCTGTAAGTAGCTTATTGTCATATGTATGTGCAATGTACCAGCCAGAAGAACCTACGTATGAGAAGATATGTAGAAATTTGTACAGAAAAAATGGCGGGAAAAGGAAAAACTTCCAGTTTGGGACTCTGCATGTTTATTCGGTGTTACCTCCTAGAGGAATGAATAAATGCATGGCTAATAAATAACTTAATATATTCAAATCCTATGTCCATTGGGGACTCAAATCTATTATGGTTTACTAAAGTACTTAGTTGACATGGAGTTTGAGGTTACTAACTAAATTGCACGCCCAAGAAGCAGAGCACTATCTGATCTCCTTCACCTTTATGAGATTTGTTTTTTTCTTTGCTCTGGCTTTTGAATCCAAGCGTCTGCTTGTCAATTGAAATATAGCAGCCAGGAATCCATTTGGCATTGCTCATCCAGTTTCTTCAGCAAAGTCTTCCCCTTCCACAATGGATCTTTTCTGGTGTGCACCTTCACATCCTCACAAAAATTATAGATGCAGAGAACCTGACAGAGGTGATGCCAACATCACAACCCAGAGACATAGATCCTATCTCCCTTCCTCTTCATCATCACTGTAGCAATCTGGTTATTTCCAAACAGGTGATACTTACACAATCCCTGAAACCACACTTCAAAGTTGGACTTTAGTGCTAGCCCATTTGCAAACATAACTTGAATGAACCAATACATCTCATTGGTATCAAATTAGATGAAATCTTGATAAAGCATCCCACAAAGTCCTGCACCCTTGGCTGCTGCACACGCATTAGCGCAGTGTACCATCCCTTTCTAAATGAATTTTGTGGGAAAATTAAGTTGTAGCAGTCCCTTGGGTAGAGCATTGTTTAAGGATTGGCGGTTCTATCCCTTGAAACAAAGACCGGACGTTGAATGGGGTTGGACTGTAGTTGAACTCGGGGCTGCCAGCAATATTCTCCTTGTTGGTATAAGCAAATAATCAACAGGTTGCTCTGGTGAGCAAATCAAGGCCGGGATAATCTTCTTTCTTGGCAGGATCCCCCAGCAGAATTACCCATTGAGGGAGCATTGGGTCCTCCTCACTTGACTTAGGGATCATGTACTGCCTCGAACAAATGCTCATCAATCTTCCTGACACGTGGACTCTCACTGTGACATGAGCCCAGAAGTTCACTGTAACTTGTGTAACCATTGTTACACTTTA
>JALLPB010000633.1:0-14018 GCA_036939975.1 Cyclostephanos tholiformis | reverse complement strand
TGTTTGCATCGGACAATGGCTCCTCTCCAAACCATCCAAGTAGACACTTGGCGTCGAAAAATTCCATGGACGTTATAGCAATAATATATTCTAGTTTTAACATCTAATACCCATCACATAATAGATTAGTTGATTGTTGTATGCATTATTGCTGGGAGTGGGGCACCGTGGTGCCATAGGACAATGGCATTCACCATGGTTGATTGATGTGACAATCTGCACTGTGGAATAATCTCTTTGTCACTGCCACCACCACACATTGTGCCTACATGATATCTTGTCTAGGAGGATGTGGCTCAATGATCAATTCGGCATGGTGGGGGCCAAGCAAGATGGCTCAGATCCCAACAATGATGCTATGATGCTCCTCCTCACCTCACTGGATATCATTGCCAGTTTTCCAGTACTGATCCTACATATTCCTATGTAGAAAAAAGAAAAACAACCAACAACTCCCATCGATGCATTGTTAAAAGATTGTTCTATTTAATAGGTTAATAATGATAAATCCTTATTTTAACAACACAGTCTTATCATTTAATATGTTAATTGATTGTCATATGTGGTGGCACTGGGATTGGGGCATGAGGCATCATGGCAGCCATAGGACAATGGCAGATGCCATGGTCGGTTCGTTCATTTTTTGCTAGCTTTTGCTGGCATTTACATTGCTATAACACACATCACAATGCACAAGTGTCAACATCGATAAGCTCAATGGCCTGTGCCCCGATGATAATATCATTGGCTTTTGGATATTTTTTCTAACAGGAAAAGTATCCAGCACTTGACCACATTACCTTTTTTGATTGTTGGATTGTCAAAAATCCAATAGGACCAAAAGATTATGTTTAAATTTCTATGTTGGACCACATTGTAGTATATGAATGGGACATCTTGAGATTTCTTTTTTACCTGTAGAAATGACATAGGAATAATTATTTTCTTGTTTGACCACACCATGCTAAATCTGACTGCAACAATGCTCCGTGGGGTGCCTGTTGAAAAATATAGCTATTACTAGCGCCCCCTGGGCCCATCAAGGTGCTAAAACACTTTGTATGCAGCCACTATGAATGTAGGATACAGTCAATGGGGGTTGGCAGCCTCCAGTAAATGCGTTTTGTTGGTACAATAACTAGTACGGTGTCAGTCACTAGTCAGTCACTACTGCCAAAAAATGCTGACTTTGGGGGGTTTATAGGTAAGGAAGGGGTCTTTTTTTCAATGAAACTTTATAGAGATCATATTGACATCTTTTTGAGTGAATTGGGATACTCAGAAATGGTCCAGCGGCTATTTGAAAAATGGCATTTTTCTTGTGGACCCCCTATTTATGATCATCATTGCTCCCCCACTCCTGCCGCCTCCCTGATTGATCCGACGGCAATACCCACTGCAATTGCACTCTAAATTATCCCAAAAATATTGTGCAGCATGCTCTTACAGTCACTGACAATGAACATTTGAGTATCCAGAACACTGCCAATGCATAAGATGCTGCAAGATGCATCTGTCTTGCTTCTTCATTACATTGTCAGGTGAGTCAATCAATTTTTTTCCTTCATCAAATGAAATTTAAGTTGAATATATTCTTCATTATTTTATTCTGTCTCTTATCAGAGCAAGGATGACAAAATGAACTTCACCCTCAAGTTTCCATTAACAATAATTTCCCTCAAGTTGTTTCTAATGAAGCGGATCTTCAAGTTGCTGCTATTGTTGATATCAGCACTAGTACGAGTTGAATTGTAGTTGCTGATCCTGGGTTGAGTTTTATAAGATATAGCAACAGTGATCACTACCCCCCCCTCCATTCATAATATTGGATCAAAGGGGTCTGGCTGCCACATTGTCCCTAGAAGAATTACAAGTGATCAGACTTTACTACAACCACTTGCATTGTATGGAGGTACAGCATTACCACTTGTTCTAAGTTCCATCTCTATTCTCAGAGGAATAGCAACTGTTCTCAGTGCACACAGTGTGCTGCCATTGCCCACACAAAGGATGAAGTGTCAAGTGTGGTTCATTTCCATTGTTTCTGCTGAGCTAAAAACAAGCTCCAAAAACAACAATGTCTCCTTAGAAAACTTGTCCTCCCATCTGATCAGAAAATTTTATTCACAAAGGACATCAAACACAACATTGTTGTCTTTGATGGTGGCAGTTCTGTGTGTCCCCCAACAACTCCATTCAAGAGCATCAAATGGAGATATCATCATGTTTCTGTTGTTGAGCTTTACATTCAAGATGACATTAGCAGGGACATTGGCCTGACCTTTCCCCATATTGATGGTTGTCCTCCATTTGTTTGCCTACCACAAAAAATATCTCTTGGCATCATCAGTTACTGTGGATTGCTGAATATCTTCAATGCACTCCAAGCATGTGGGAATCTCCGACAACTTCTTTTTCACAGTAAAAAGAAGCTTGTCTTCACTGACTGCAACAAAAAAGTAAGGTATGCATGTGTTGGACTTCAGGTGTCATGGAATAGCCAGAAGGTACATGATCATCCATCCTTTATGGAGAAACTCCCAAGTCATCATTGGGAGTCATTACTTTGTCTACTATTGAGGTGGACCAAAGAGTGCTTCAAGACTATTGCTGATCACCAAGTCATCAGTCACCTCCATCACAAGAGGAATGTTGTTCCATTCAAGAACTACCCCAAACTCAACCCACACCAAATCTTATGGCAGAATTGCATTTGATACAATTGTCTTCCTTCGATGTCATACTGACAAATATTTTACAATGAGCATTTCTCAGGTTTTCCTGAAAGGGCCTTAATGACAATATCATTGTTTTGGTTTCCCACATTTGGGGTGTCACTACCTCTACATTCTGGTGATTATCTGCTGTTCAACAATGCTTAATCCATCATTGTATTTTTTCTCATTGCAAGCACAAATACAAGATCATGTGTGTGTCAATGCCATAGTTGGTATGAACAATAATTATCTTCTGCTAACAAACTAGTATCTAGTTTCAGAAACAATTAGTAGCTGATAGGTTCTTCAAGTAACAATGTCAATCATGTCAATAATTTACTTTATGGTTTAATTTTGTTGCCAAAGTATTGACTCTAATTTCGCATAGGCAGAACAATAACGAAAGATGAACTTACAGATCCATAATCAGGTATTGCACACAATGGATGTACCAATGCAGACATGGGTATTGAAACAGATTATCTAGTGTTTTTACATGCTATTATTATATGATAATTTCCTCACCAAATGTATGTGAAGCATAAAAATCATAGGAGATGTTCTCATGCATGTGTGGAAGAAGCCCCTTAAGTATTGGGGCATGATTTCATCTCTACATGGGCCATTAGGGCTGTGGCAGAGCGGTGGACATCATGGTGAAGGGAGAGGGGGTTTAGAAATGGCGGGAACAAAAATTTAATGTAGGAATTCAGTATGGTCTACAGTGGAATTCGACTTAAAATGAAAATAAAAGGCAAATCCTACCCATCCTTCCTCCTCCTCCTCCTCCTCCTCCTCCTCCGCTCCTCCTCCCACAACTCCTCTGCTGCTTACTCCTATTCCTATTCCCACACCTTCTTGTTTTCTTCCTCCCCTCCAACTGCAGTTGTCATTATCTCATCTCCCCCCCCCTTTCCCCTTCATATTATTTGATTGTTGAGTGATGATCCCTCCCCCTCCATCTTCCCCTTGCCTCTCATCTCCCTTGCTCACCTGCCGCATCCTCCCAATCCCGATTGTACCCCCCACCTTGCTATATCTTCCCCCTCTCTCCTCTCCCCTCATCTCACACACTTCTCCCTCGATTTCTGGTCGCATCCTTTGTCAGTTGATTGTTATCTTTTTAGGGGAGGTGGGTAATAATTTTGTCATCAGTTGTGCTTCTCCGCCCCCCCCCCTACCTCACTGTTGTCCCCTTATCCCTTCAGCCCCCACACTAGCCCCTGTATTCACCCTTGCATCTCACATCATAGTCAGTTGATTGTCTCTTTTCAAACATCATTGCATCATTGTCATATCTCCCCCATTGCACTCCATTCTGCCCATCTTCCCCCAACCCCCTCCTCAACTTCCTCCCCACCGTCTTCTCCCTCTCTTGCTCACAATTGCCCTTTTGTCCCACTCTCCTCCACCATCATCTCCCCTCTTCTCCTTCCCTCCTCTTTCTCTTGGTTGCCATCAAGTTGATTGTTGTATGATGGGTTGACCGAGCGCAATGTCACCATGCTCCCTCCCCCTCCCCCGTTACCCTGCCCACCAGCCTCATCTCCCTTGCTTGATCATCTCCACGACCGTGTCCTCTCACTTCAGTTGGTTGTTGGTTTCTCTGACTACCACCAGTGGCAGCAACAGCAATGGAAGTCGTCATTATCATCATCATCATCATCATCGTCATCATCATGTCTCCCTTCATAGCCCCCCATGCCCCCACTACTGCCCCTTTTCCCCTTTCCCCTCACCTCCCTCACCTGCCCCTCCAATGCTCCATCCCTTCCTCCCAATGTCAGTTGATTGTTATATGATTTATGGGTGGAGGAAGCAACGAGTGTGATGTTTTTTCTGAGCACCCAACAAACAATTATGACAAAAATAAACAACATAAGTCAATTGTCACATAATGTAGAAAATAATTCTACATGGCATGATGATTGCCAAATATCAATTTGATCACCGAGCATGGCTGGGGACCAATCAGAAATTTGGCGACCATGGTGGGGGACAATTTTGGTTTGTCGAAAAAAGGGCCTCTCTTTTGTTCACAGTCTCTCTGTTTTTTCTTGGAAATTTGAGGCTTCAAAAGGTTGGCCCTCCCACCAGAATGAAAAATTATTTCACGGGAAGTCTGGGCTGGACCCCCTAAACTTGGCATGATCAAATGTAACTAATCTGGTAAATCTTATTCCGTCTACACTTTTTATTAGTACTAACAAGCCAATGGGGCTTTCAGCAAAAACCTTGGAATTTTTGACACCGACACCGACACAGACGACAACAGACATTTAAATTTTTAACTTATTATCTGACTTTCATTTTGTCATAAGCCATCAGCAATGGAAGATGAAGGTATTTGTTTTTATGTAGTAAAAATGAGAAAGAGAAAATTATGAGCTATTTTAAGTGATCTTTAATGCGATCGTATTTATTGATGAGGAGTGCATGCCTCATAGAATTCTACACGCTCTGGTATGTGTTAATACTTGATCAGGTATTGGCATGAACATGAGCGATCGCATCTGAAACTTGACTGAAAGATCTTAAAGATATCTTTTGGATCCTTTTGGATCTTTCTTTAATTGGTCTGTCCATATGCTATGGTACTTACACCGGTGACTTGCCTTTTTGCTAGTCTCACACCTTTTAGCAATTGTATCTGCTAACTACCCTACTAGATAGAATGGCCTATGACACTTGCCCTCATGTATGAAGCTATCAAGCATGAAACCAGCAGAAAACCTAAGTTTTTAGAAAAAAATCTGCTGATTCTTGGGCACTGGCCAAGAGTGTAAGGATGGTTTAGTACCATCAATTAAGTGTAATGGGTTTGAGAGTTTTGGAGATGAATTCTTTGTTACATTGGGACAGTGAGGGTGTGCCCCTTTATTATGTCTTCGTGTGAAGCAATTGGTATGCTATGGGTCTGCAACAACAGTATGATTCCATTTGGTCATTTCTGCTGTTTTTGTAGACAGTAAAGTCATCATCTGTGTAGGTTGACAATATTGTTACTCTCTGGAATATATCCAATTTCCGCTGTTAACCCTGATTGTTCATTAGTATGAATTGAGATAGTCCATGATATCTCGTTGTATTAGTAGCGGATGGTACCACCACATATGATGCATACTGCACATTGACAATGTAAGCAATGGTATGTGAAGTACCAGAGTTTGTCAGTGCTGCCTGTTCTCCTATTTTTACCAGCAAGCTTTGAAAGGCGTGGGTTGTGAGCCCGTGTCCTTGACACTTGCAGTAGCTTTTTCTGGTGAGGCTGTGAGTATCCTTGACACTTGCAGTAGCTTTTTCTGGTGAGGCTGTGAGTAAAGGTACTCTTGTTGACAAATTCATACTGTCAACTCAAACATGGTTCATGTATGTTTTGAGCTATGCTACTGACTGGCCAGGTCTTTCAGTAGGGCATCGGGTGCACTAGCTTGTTTTGTCATTGGATTCTGATACATGGTTAGCTTACAATTGTGTAACACTCTGTTGTGAGGAAGATGTCATTTTTGGAGAGTTCTTGACTCTTCCAAGGTGTTATACCCATACCGGTTGTGTTTGGTACCTACTCATGTAGTTTTTGTTATAATCGCCATATTGGTATTTCATCTTGTCATCAATAGGCATGAAGGCCTTTTGGTATTGGTTCTGGACCATCACGGCATTAGTAGGAGCTCTGTGATATATGATGGTGTTTCTGTGACCTAATGGGGCTTGGCAGCGCCTTTGGTCATAGCCGGACCATTATATATCCGAAGATATTTTTAACATAAGCAAAAAAAGATCCTCTTTTAGGTTGAAAATTGCTCTATTGACACTGGTTTTGGATATGCATCAAGCTGTGGGCTATCTTTTATGATTTAGCCATTATCAAGGGACTAACAAAAAACATTGTAGGAAAAATTGCTGTCCATTATTTTATTATGTGTAACAGTGTATTGTAGTTATTATTTTTTTATTTCATATTATGGTTGGGGGACCGGGCATGATTTGGCAAACCTCTTGAGGTTTGCTGTGGTTTACTGTCAACAGTCACTATGGCAGCAAGGCAAGACACTATAAGGTGTTGCATACACCCCCATGCATTTGATTGTGTGGAATGCTTGTATGTTCTTTATGCATATTATGCATGGCTTGTGCAACCTTTTGAATGTGTAGCCAGGCATGCTGTAGTCAGAGTCAGAAGTACTCTCACTGCAGTTTACTCCTTATTGAATTCAGGGTATGTGCATCCTTCTTACTACGACTGACCTCTTATGACACACTTTCCGTGGGTCTCATGGTGCTAGTTACATTCTAGTACCAAACTCATTTTGAGAAAATCATCATTTGTTGTTACCATTGTGTATGATGCATCAGATATTCAATGGAATACTTATTGATACACGGGTTGGTTAAATGTATCTTGAGATACTAGACTTTTTATTGCTATTGTCCCATGATACACAACCTGTTGGTGGTTACCATGAGTAGCTGCTGGGATGTTACCTTAATCCTTTGTTTTCGTGGAGCAAACTAGGCTCAACACTAATCACATTGGCAAGTTTGTGCATCAAAAGAGCTTACCAAAGTAGCTCATTGTCGGCATTAACATAGTCATCCTGACATATTGGCTTTGCTGCATTGTGTACTGTGCTGCTTCAACCCTTGCTTGGTATGTGGACTTAATCTCAGGCCTAGCTTATAAACAATTCAACCATTATTATTTGGCTGATTGTTGAGCTTTTTGTGGTGAAGATTGGTTATTAGTCCTTAAACCATGATTTGTGGCCTACAGTATTTCGTTGTGCTGTATTAATTCTCAACTTTAATAATACTGTTGGGTTAGTGTCTCTGGATGAATGTTCAGGGGGACACCAAGGATTGCATCCTGAAGTAGAATCATAGTGCATATCAGCAAAAATGTAGATGTTCAAGTACCCCAAAGCTTATTATATACTAGGCCAGATGATGAGCCAGGATTTTTGTTTGCAATCCCCTACTGTGAGTGACAATATGGTGCATTGTATGCCTTGAGGGCAGCAGGAATGCCTACCAAACCATTCACATCCTGGAAGTGGACAAGCGTTCACTGTTGTGTTCCTACCAGTTCAGGGTCCTGGATACAGATGTTCCAAGGAAGATTTTGAAGCAGTTAAGCAATAATCCTCTAAACTTGAATAGGTAAGCTATATCATGCAAAGTTATGACCTGTTTGACCTGAGTTCTTTACGCTCATGCTCAGACTGATGTTGATTATTTTTGTGTGCAGCCAAAATATTGGTCTGCTTTGCATATGCCATTAAGTTACTGGTCCCAGTAAGCCATGACTTTCCTCATCTGGTGATGGAAGTCACCTATGCATCCCCATGCATAGTGACTGAGGCTTCCTAGTAGTTGGTTTTAGGCTGCTCATGCTAATGTCAATGGACTGCCTTCCATAGGGTGTTAGACTCTTGATCTGCCTTGATCAGACTTGGGTTAAGTCTGTTCAAGTAAGGTCGAAGTGTCTACCCATAATTTTCTACAAAGGTTTAACCAAAGATTTGGTTTCGGTGGTTCGAAGTCTAGCGCACTAGCTTCTACTGTGTATGACCCGGTTAATAATACTAGATGAGCCCTTGTTGGTATTATACATTGGTTTGCAGGAAGATGGACTTGCCTGATAATCTGTGTATATTTTGCCTAAGATGTCCAATAGTTTTGGACATTTGAAGGCTATTCTCTGATCAGAATGGTCTGAGTTCCTTCTATATTGTAGTTAGGAGGCAGGTTTTCTGGTCATCAATGGTCCATTGTATGACTGAGCACTTCGGAGTAGAAGTGATGTCGATCATAGCAATGCAGACAATCTCCAGAATCTTTGCTTTGTTTACTGTAATCTAGATGGAATACTGTTTTGGCATTTCCACTGGCCTTTGCCTATTGATAATAGCTTATAGCAGGCTGGGTGATCTTGTGAGTAGGAAGAGTCCCAAGTCTTGAATATCCGAATTTGGAAATTTTGGACCTTGCTCTAAATGGTTATATGCTTGCTGAGCCGAAGCAATGTTAGGCTTTGAAGCAATTTGGAGCATTTTTTTAAGTTGCACATTGGAGAACTGGGCTCGGTAGGGATATCTACTATCTACTACATGGACTGTGGACATAAACCGACTGTGCCTGTTGTTGATGCTCTATGGGAAATCTCCTATCTCTGCTCTTTGTTTGCAGAGATCTATCCTTGGACCAGTACCACACTGAAGGTGACATTATCTGCAGTCCGATTTGGAAATGTACAAAAATGGGTTTGATATACCTCTATCTTATCTAGACCACTGAGCACCTATTTTTGCTCAGTGTTCTACTACTGTGAAGTAGATGAATTTGGTTGATTTGCTCATGGCAGGTCATCCATGAATGTCTTGCAGACAAGATGGGAATTAATCAATTTTTAGACTTGTTCAGATAGAATTGTAGCTTTCTGGAGGATAATCATGGTGATTTTCTGGTCACTTTTCCAAGATTTGTGCAAACTGCTGATAGCAAATCAGCTTTCCGGTTCTAATTCATAAAATTTGGGTTGTATCGCTATCTGTGTGATTTTTCTTGGTTTAAATGCTTTTTTAGCACTAATGATATCGATTTAGAGCCTAATTTTAACACTTTGGCATTTAGTGCTGTGTAAAATAAATTCAGTTCTTATAAAGATATGAATTATATCAATAATACTCTAGACATTCAGTCACTTATGAGTTTTTATTGCATTTCCAGTAGCCATAATGCTTTTGCGGCTGTACTAGACATGATACATAAGCCTTTCTATAAGATTTGTGACTTTGGCTGTAGTAACAAACTTGTTACATGGGTCGCGCAATTAAGTCGGGCACTTTAAAATGACCACGACTGGTTAAGCCCCGCATTTTACTATGCTAGTTAGGCCTTAGTTTGCTAGCTAAAAGTCATTTGTTGGTGGTCATTCTGTGAAAACCACTCACTCGGGCTGTGCTCAGATAAGCTTGCCCATGACTAATTTTAGCTTAATATGACCGTTCAGGCTGTACATAGTTAAGCAAAATCTTTTTTTAAGACTATTAGGGCCTTTCTGGGGCCGAGAGTTATTAATTAGAGGATCCTATTCAATATTGGGTTCCTACTTATCAGAAGAAAAAGGTTCTGTCCTTTTCTATCTAAGATAGTCCTTTAGCTATTATCATATATATATATTAGCTGGGATTTCTTGCTCCCGAGTACTTTGTTTGCATGGTGGAATCATTCCTTCAGACTGATCTATTAGAACAGTCCGGGTGAGAAATGTTCCTTACTCAGTACGTAGACATCAGTAGATGAAACCTTGTACGTGGAGACGACGGTACATGAAGAATTTGATTTTCACGAGTTGTTTCTTGCGGTCCCTAATCTCAAATAAATCGAGAAGGTTTGCCAGAACACATGTTCCATTGAAAAACATGGTCACTTTGGACACACATGGCGTTTGGGACTGTCTTTGGCATGCCTGCTTCTGCTTTCTAGTGCAAGCTAGTGCATTGCCATCCAGCCATTATTGGCAACTCTGATGGTCAGGCTTGGCTCCCTTTTGGCATGGCGCTCTTGTGCATGCACCAAGGCATAGTTCTTGGGGTTTACGGGCTCACACACCCAACTTCACTGTAGGTAGCACTTCGGGGTCCACTGGGGCAATTTCCGCATGTTGATGATTGGCAGGCAGTAAAAACACTAACTTGTCCTTGGTGGTCCTTAGAAGGCTTGCTCTTGCAACTCACTCCTCTTGAAAATGGCCGCTCTCCCATCTGTAAGTGTTTTTGTACTATCTCCTCAGTAGAAAGAGGGTGTTGAATTCAAAGTGTCCCAAGCCATCAGCGATGGAGGATGAAGGTATTAGTTTTTATGTAGTAAAAATGAGAAAGAGAAAATTATGAGCTATTTTGAGTTATCTTTAATTCAATCGTATTTATCAACAAAGAGCATGTGCCTCGTAGGATTCTACGCGCTCTGGTACATGTTAATACTTGATCAGGTATTGGTATGAACACGAGTGATGACATCTGAAACCCGACTGAAAGATCTTAAAGATATCTTTTGGATCCTTTTGGATCTTTCTTTAATTGGTCTGTCCATGTGCTATGGTCTGTCTGTACTTACACCGGCAACTTGCCTTTTTGCTAGTCTTGCGACTTTTAGCAATTATATCCGCTAACTACCCTACTAGATAGAATGGCTATGACACATTTAGAATACCCCACCATGCCCCCGGCAGGCTCTTTGAAGGTGTTACATGCCCTAGCATGTCAGGAAGGGATCTGACGCATGCCAAAAACCAAAATCTACAACTTAGAAACCGGGCAGTTCAGTAGCAACCCGCCATTTTTTAAAATTAACTCAGCGGGAGTAATTTTGTAGGCTACTTTCTGGCAGGAACAACAAGATTAAAAAAAAATCTTCCTGCCAGATCTCATTTTGTGACAACTTTTGCTGAAACTTTTTCAAAATAATCAAATTCTGGAATAACTCCCCCGACAGAAAATAATTTTGGAACCAAATATTTGAACCCTTCCATGACAGTCACAGCCATAAGCAATTCCCGCTCACATTCCAGCAGTAAATTTACAGGATTTTAGCTCCCCTGCAGGGTTCTCCAAATTCCAAGTCTAAGTCTGCAGGATTGGACTTGCCACCCCTATTCTTGAATTAAATGCCAAATCAGAACCTGGAGCTTCTTGCACCAACTCCTGATTGCTGACTCTGTGGGCACTTGATTGTCATCCAATTTTCAACTCTATTGCGGATCAACCTTAGAGTTAGAAATGACTGAAGAGAGCTAGTAACCCAGTCACCTAGTGCCCAGCAAGACAGTCAGGGACTAAATCTCTTGCATCCCAGCAATGACGGCTCAACCAAGTGAGTAATGAGGGAGTCATGGTGAAGTCGGTCTTGAGCTTCTGAAAATCTACACACCAATAAATGGAGGCTATGGACTAAGTAGAACGCTAATCTCACTTGGATAATCATACTTATTTGTAACTATTATTCTTGTGAGAGCATCATGGTAAGAAATGCAAAAAAAGAATACCATACACTAGCTTATGATGCACAATACATAATATGCCTTTTGCAGTGGCTACTAGTGTATTAGCAAAAAAGCAAACACAACCTCAACTCCTCTCTCTCCACCCTAAATCCCCTCAACTTCATTCCAATTTTTAGCCGTGGGAAGTGTCGGGAAGGTGAAAAGGAATTAAACGCTACTACTCTGTCCAAAAAGTATTTGTAATTTTTGACGTACAGACTATACGGAAAGTATTCGTATTTTTTATACTAAGTTTTAATGGATTCCTATGTTACAAATCATCTTTGCCAAAACTTAATTCTGCATTTTTCATAAGAAAAGAACCTGATGCATGCTTTTCAATCTGCTCTGTATGTAGAGGGGTGGGGTGAGATGAGTGCTATTGTACTTTTGATAGGCGCATTTCAAAGCAAAGTTTTTGCCGCCCCTGCTGCCACCCGTCGCTGTGTTACGCCCAACCTGGCATGATTTGTTTAATTGCCATATTATGGTCAATGCCAGGCAGGCGCAATTTGCCTTAATTTGAGCTGTGGGGGCTGCTTTGGGTGCCGAAACACAACCCATTGTGAAATAGAGACAGGGTTGGGCCCAGGTCTTAGGCGGCCACCAATCGAGTAAAAAACATAACATTCAAACTGAAGATGGTGTATCTGGGGGGGAGGATATTATAGATGAGATGAGTCTGCAGAGGAACATGTAGGGTGGGCATTTTCATGTCATTTTGGGGCACCGAAGTATGTGACAGAAAATTGATGAAAGAAATTTGTCGTGGCATTAGATGGCTGCCAGATGACAAAGAAAAAGCAACTATCAACAAAAAAATGCAAGCAAGATGGAGAAGGGATGGGGCAGGATGAGTGACATGGAGGGGACGCACGGGGAGTGCAAAAACATAATTTTGGGGCGATCAAGTGCCAATGATGAAGAAAAACATATTCTATCAAATGAGGCTACTAATTATTTTTTTCTTAGCCAATTTATTTCATAGAATAAATCCTTTGAGGGTGTCCTTGACCAACCCATTGCAAATTGATTTCTACGACGGGGTCTCTACAACTATGATAGCCATGCCGGTGAACCCTAGGGATTGGCTCCATCCACCATGGAAGTGTTCTTTTTTGGTTTTAAGATCTCGGGCTAGTTAAATTCGTACTATTCCTACATGATAAATGTACTAGAGGTACTTACGAGGACATTACTTTCATGTGTTTTGTGAGATTTTTGTGGATCTTAGGCCTTGTTTACAGGTGGGCTCCAAGATCTGATTATTGTAGTTTTGGGGTATGATTTGTGCTCTCAGACTGGGTTATGAGCCGTACGATTTTTTTTGAGGCAAGCGTTTTCGAAAGGCTTGCCGCATCAAAAAAATCATACCTCGACAAAATGTACCCCCCCCTAAGAGAACAATGGTGCCATCATTCGAGCGTCCAAAGAATAGTGCCAATACTACTCCCCTCGCTGAAGCAATCGCACAGCCTTCCCCCCAAATTATCAGAGAGAACAACCATGATGAGGGGAAAGATGCAGCAGCGGATTGTTTTTCTATGCCAGTGTGCGGAGCGTCTATGATAACCGCCGGGGATGTTATTTTGTTCGAAAGTCAGTTTTCTCTTTCTCCACCAGGAAACTGGGGTGTGTACCCCTGGCCAAGTAGGATTTTCAGGGTACAAATCTGGGGTACGATAGTCGGATAATACCCCACCAGTAAACACCAACTTAAGATACGAAAAGGGAGCGCGTCAATTTTTTCAACATCATTTTAGGAGGAATTAAATTGCGACGTGATGCCGCCATTTTCAGACATCGGCAATGCAACCATTTGATTGAGCATGAAATTTAGCATTTTTTATGTACTTGGAGCATTGTCTGAAAATTTACACAGCCCTTAATAATCCTGAATTTCTAAAAAAATGCAAATACTTTTTGGACAGAGTACAATAGTAAGTAATTAGTGTTCTGGGTGGCTGCCATAATTCTTTTTTGGTTTTTGTGAGCAATGGTTCCAGATCTGGACTCGCCAAAAGCTCAGTCCAGATTCTCCTTTTCGGATTTGTTGTGCCATAAATAAAAATTGAACTTTTCATTGTTTTTCTATTTTGTAAAGATTCCACCTTATGTGGAAAGAGGGAACATTACAGTTAACGGAGAGATGTAAACACCGACACACTCACTCTACTCTCGTAAACACCATCATGGTCAAAACGTTGACCCGCCGGCAGAGATGGAACCTTAAAGTTCTGATGGCACTTGTTGCCATC
>JALLPB010000632.1:0-14028 GCA_036939975.1 Cyclostephanos tholiformis | reverse complement strand
CTTCGACATGGGGTCTAGAGAGTACGTAGGTACTCTACAATACTATTAGCCATTCACATTTAACAAAAAAGCTACCTATCTTGAAAACTCTCTTGCACACAGTCATTTCTCATCATTCTCTCGCTTATTCCCTCAACCTCGATATAAAACAGCACTTTTTGTTACACTATTTATCATTCCCGGGAATGGGTATAGGGTTTTGTATTTTTGGGGGAAAACAGTTTGGATTTTCTGTTCAATTAATCTGGACTGATGATTTTAATAGGTTTTCCAAATTCTCTAGAATGAAAACATCTATTCTGTTTGAATTCATAATTGCCAACATAGTTTTAAAGCATGCCTCCAATCTGAACAACTTCCACAGTATTCATAGAATTCATGTCTCACAAATTCATTTTCATCCAAATAAAATGGCCATCTTAACCAAGCAGTCTTTGTTGAAATGGAGAGGAAGGTGACAATGACAAAGCTTGGTATAAATAGGAAATCATGGTGCATTGATTGTTCAATGAACACTATTCCTCCTTAAACTGTTAAGCCTACAAAAGGTATCTTATCATTTATGTGAATAATGTGTTTGGTGGTGAGAGATGGAGATCATTTTAAGAGGAGAAGGGAAATGTCCATTATCAGTACTCACTCAGACATTCATTTAAGCTGACTTACCAGTCCTTATCTGGCAAAGCATTGTAGTGTCATGTAGTCAAATGTTTGGCTGCCATCCCATTGAGTAGACCATATGGAAATAAAATGTCGATTCCAATCACCCGATGAAATAATGTCATTAGTCCATTAAGCTTTGTATCAAAAAATTTATCGATATCCTATTCAGCTACACAACGCTATTCTTCACTGGCACCAATCAAAATAGCGAGTCAATTGCATTATAACACCCTTCTCGCTATAGCGCTGTTCCACGTCTGCATGTCTTGGCGTGGCCATTAATCCAATCCTTTGATTGACATTCGGAGTTGCAGTAGTACGTCGACTTGCAAGCGGAGCAAACCTTAAGTTTCTTGACATCCTTCGTGTTACTGCCCCCAAGTCCACACCATGCACAGATTTGTGTTTCTAACGAAGCGGTAACTGACACAGGGCTTGATATGCACTGAACAGCGTAGCCATTGCCGCTGCTAAAATCTCTCTCACAAGATGGAAACATCCGTATCCACTCTTTGGGCGAAGTTAGGAGTGGGAAACCTATGGAGTCAATGGAAATATCTGTCTCTTTCTCAATAGAAGCGTACTCTTCCTTTGCCGGGCATGACTTAAATGGAATAAATTTCATTAGGTCACGACTTCGAGACCGTATTCTAGTCTGCGAACGACCGAGCCGTAATTTAGTCATAATAGTTTTGGGGTCCTTCAATATGACTGCATTTTCATCCGCTTTGTTTGTGGCACTCTCATTTTGCTTCAAAGCATCATTGGTCTTTTGATTTTCGCCCAGCAAATTATCGGAAAATAAGGATGTCAATTCCTCAATATTATCGCCTCCTTCTATAGCTATGGTCTCCGCCTTAACAGGGGCCTTGTCTTCCGCATCGGCTGAAAAACTTTCAAGGTCATCGACGCCGATCAATCCAGTAACAGAACGGTGGGTTATTGCAGACTCATTCAAGGCCTCTAGCGGATTTAAATGTTTCTTCTCCTGTTTGGCTTCGCCAGATGCCGCTTTCTCGGTGACCAATTTGTACGGTTTGTCAATTCTATTCAGGTACTCGGCATTATCCTGAGGAGCAGATCGACTCGCGAGCATTGAAGTGCTTCGACGAGTCCCACCACTATTACCTCTACTCCTTACATGATCGCATAATAATTCCTCCCCGTAGTCCACGACATCGGCTCCGCAATTCAACACATCGTTAACGCTGTTAGCTACGGAATCAACAGTTTTGAGGACCACGTTCGCTAACCCCTCGGCGCACAACATCGTTGTGCGAGAGCTGTTGCAAGTAGTATCATACGAATAATCGCATCCTTCACCGTAATCAACATCGACGGACTGTATTTCCGGATGTCCACAAGAATAGTCGTAACAGGTCCCTCTATAGGCATTCGACCAATCATTGTACGATGGCATCATGTAGGGCATCATGCCCGGTGGTAAAGTCCCGGGCTGCATGGGCATCATTCCCGGAGGAAAGCCGGGAAGTGGATATCCTTGTGGATATTGCTGTTGATAATGTCGCGGCAGGGCTTGGGTTGTCGCAACCTCTGCCCTTTGACCCATCTTAACACGCAATATGCCTGGTTTCTTGCCTAAATTGCGAACAGGCTCGGTCTCAGCTACGATGCCAGTGTTTTTGTCCCCATCGCCGGGGAGGACGCTAGCGGAGACGACGACGGGGTCAACTTCGCTTCCTGCGTCCACGCTCGAAGCGATACTATTACCCCTGGCTGATAGGTCATCGAAGGATTTCTTCCTTCTGATCTTATTATTAGAAAAGCGTGTCAACATTCGATATTTGGATAGAGTTCACCGGGCAGGACAACAAAGCCAACTCGTCCCTCTTTCGGCAACGTTTGATGTCAATATGGATCCTCATCAGGCAGGTTCATGTAGTCTTGCCTGGTTTTGAGTATGGTAAATCACTGTTCAAATTTTTCTTTGAGTGTCGTTGTTTTCAAAGCTTTCCTTTTTTTTTCGCTCGCCCCCCAGAAGAATTCAGTTCCCGCGATGACTTGTTTTTCCTCTTGACAACAAATAATAATACCTATTGCATCGTTTTTCTCGGGGCGGGGCGATCAAACCAACGATTAAGAATATATCCATATAGGAATCAGTATTGAATTCTGGAATTGAATTTGCTATATCTGTGGGGTAAGAAAAGTGTTCGAGGGGGGACAACGACTTTTCTTCGACTAGTAGCGAGAGATGCCTGGAGTGTGTATGGTATGGTATCTACTGACGAATGGAACGATTTTGTATCATGAAGAAGAAGTATCTCATAAAATCTCCATCCCGTTGTACTCTATTTAGCAATTTCGGAAGGCCATCGCCAGTGGCGAGTTCACATTTATTCATTCTCTTGCCCTCCCCGCGACCTCTGTCCAATCGAACAAAATAACAATGGCACGCCTTTCCATGCCTGACACTCCCGTCGATGGCTCGAACATCTATCGCTTGTTAAACAACTCCCTCTGTTCTAGTGTCGCTTCGAGTGCTGACCCCGGAAGCGAAGACTATCTAAGTGGCGTGACCTCTGAGACCAGCGGCAAATCCAATGGTGGCCTCGAAGTGGGAACGGACTTGTTCGCAAGCTCAGTAACCAAAGGCGTTACCGATCGGGGGTGGGTCGCATCTCCTGGCGCCACCACAAAGAACAAGGTGAAAACGACGGGCGCAACAACCCAGGCCCCGCCGTCGAACCATTATGAACAGCAATATCCATACGGATATCAAGTTCCTGGCTATCCTCAGGGCATGATGCCCGTTGATCCCGGGATGGCGCCGCCGGGCATGATGCCCATGCAGCCCGGGACTTTACCACCGGGCATGATGCCCTACATGATGCCACCGCCCTACTACGGCTGTTCTCCTTTTAGAGAGACCTGTTACGACTACACATGTGGACACCCGGAAATAAAGACTGTCACCGTCGGGAGCAGGGCTAGGAGCGATTTTTCGTACAGTACTTCCGACAGTTCTTGCATTACGTTGTTCTGCGCGGAGCCGTGTGAGGGATTAGCGAAATTGGTTCTCAAAACTGTAGGCTCCATCCAAAGGAGTGCTACCAATGTCATGGACTACGGCGAGGACTTATGCGATCCTGTGGGGAGTGGAAGTAATAGTGTTAGAACTCGTCGAAACTCTTCGACGATTGCTGATAGTGCTGAGTTATTGGAGAAAATTGACAAACTGTACAAATTGGTTACCAAGAACGAGGCGACGCCTATACAAAAGGTGAATGATTGTAATTGTATTGATTCTTCAATCTTAGCGTATGAGATGGACAATGTCCCCCGTGAAGCCGAGACCAGGGCTAAAAAAGGAGGTGATATTGTTAAGGAATGTGCTTCCGAAAATGTTTTAGAGAAAAAGCCGCAGATTAAGGTTAAATTGTCTCAGATGGAAAATGCATTAAACGAATCGATTGAAGCCGAAGCCGACTTTCAAGACGCTAAGAAGATGCAGTCACATTTATTGGTGAAACGTGTTCCTCTCAAGTCTTTTCAAGTCAAGGGAGAAAATGCTTCGAGTAAAAAAGCGCCTGTCATCGACTCCATGGGTTTTCCACTTGCATCATCAAGTAAAAATCTCTCTAATCCATTGTCGTGGGAGAGCGATTTCAGCAGCAGCAATCCGTTTGCGGCCGAAGTTGATAGTTGCGTCCGAAGTCCAGTGTCAGTAATCACCTCTTTAGAAGCACGGAGCTGCGCATGGTGTGGACTGGGTGAAAGTAACGCGAAGAATGTCAAGAAACTCAAGCTCTGTTCTGCCTGCCAGACGACCTACTACTGTAGCTCCGAATGTCAGTCGAAGGATTGGAGCCATGGCCACTCTGAGAAGTGTCAAGCAATGTCTCGATAACAACCAATAACGCAAAAGAAACATCCCGACGTCATACTGTGCATATGCTATTACTTCAATTTGATATTCTCTGAGTGTAGGTCTGTCTTGGTAGTTCACATCATAGAAATTCAGGTGCTTATGACAATTAATCCTCCTATCTCTTTTTTCTGAAATATGGTAAACGCAGTCAGTATCATTTCCATGTGGCAGCAGATGGATTCCCACAGATCTTAAGCTTTTGCTTGCGTATTTTTTCCTCTGTTAATCGTTGAAGCCTCTAGAGGAAGAGTGTTAGCATTCAGAATGCAATGTACTCTTTGGGTATCTATATGGGGTGCTGGGGAGTCTTTTGCTTTAATGGTAAATCCCAAATGGTTGCTCCACTGTGGTCACAGGTTCAAGTCCCTCTTGAACACCAGTCTAATGGCTGGTATTTGCCACTCTCTATGAGGTACTTCCGTACCTGGAGGGGCTCCCCCACTCATGCTGCATGGGGGGGCTATGTGGCATGCTTGCCAGGCTTGGCAGGGCTTTACTTCCACCCATAGATAAAGTATTACTCTAGGTAGTACATACACATGACGTGTGATGAGGAGTGTTAGAATTCAGAAACTACATACCATCCCCTTTGGGTACAAGGAGTGGGGAGCCTTTTGCTCTAATATTCATACCCTTCATCAGGTAAGGGGAGCCGGGGAACATTTTGCTCTAATGGTAAATCCCACAAAGTGGATTTGATTTTTTGGCTTGCGGTCGTATTGACTGTTGGCAGGATTAGTAGCAGCAATCTAAAGCAAAGCAACATGCAAAAATTGCTTTACACCCCTCCAGTGGTCGATGAACGTTTGCATGATGATGTGCACTGTGCCCACCATTCTCTGAATTTTCAAAGCCAATGGCAATTGTTGGGGGGAACACAGGCCATTTAAAACAAACAATGGGTGAGTGCTCTTTAATTTCACCTGGGACAATTTTTGACCAAAAGGAATTCATTGGGAAAATGGCAGCAACAATATGTACCCTGTGTCCTACGGTATCTATCTGATCTGAACAAGTACGACTGCTCTTAGATCAATTGACCTCAGAAAGGTAATTAAGGGTTAGCTAAGAGTTAGCTAAGGGTTAGCTACTAAGGGTTAAGAATAACCTAGGAATTAGTAGATGGCTACGAGTCTACGCTAATCTAAAATTGCTTCTGAAAAACTCTGCTGGAGTTGGAATAAGTATCATATCACTACAATATGATTGCTATGCTATAACCCTTACCTAATCCATAGACAGCTAAAGGGTCAATTGATATAAGAGCAGTATCAGTCAAGAAAAAGAGAGGGAACAAAAATGTCTGTGACACTGCAGATTGTCGAGAGACACTATGAAGAGCTGAAGTCCGGCTGCATGGACTCTCAAATACTTACAAAGGTCATCTAATAGATGCTCTCACTGACACCATGGAATAAAATTGTTCCCTCTTATAGTACACATAGAATTTGGTATGTCTGTCATGTAGAAAAAATGTCCCTTATCTTTTTGAACACTAACGCACATGAGCTTCTCTCCCACTTGGCTTTATGTTATGGCTATGAGATTAATCTACTATTAATTCTTATGTAACTTTTGAGTATTTTTTTTGGCACACGGATATCATAAGGGACATTTCCCACGAGTGCAGATCATGTAGATATTAGTCAAAATGTACAGAGGAATAGTATGTAAGAAAAAAATTTTCCCTCTCATAATTTATAATAATTGTTCCCTATTATAGTTTTAGACTATAACTATATAGGTGGATAACATAACAATTGGACGGGCACTTTGGGAACACTTTTGAATCACTTGGACACACTTGGTAGTCACCTTGGAGACACTTGCTGTAGAAATTGCATGTAATATATATACAGTAGTAAAAACTCACTGTCCCTGCCCAACCATAAAATAAATCATCCTCTCACCCCCTAACTTTGGCCGCAACACATTGATTCTTCATGTCCGTGACTCCCTCCAACCTCCGCTAATGTCCCATAGCACAGGCACTGCTCCCCCCCTTCTGATGACAGCCACATGAACCCCTTGAATACAGCACCACACAACCGTTAATGAGTGTAAAAATCCTGCCATGCAATCATGGGTAACCATCGGCGGCCGAAGGAGAAACTGTGGCTCCTTGGCTCCACAATATTGGCCTGACAAGGGTCAACTATGTGCAAAGAGACACATAGCTTCTTCTGCACCCAAAGACTGATGGGATATATGGACACATTATTCCTTTTTGCCAATTTATTCTGGAAAATTATCAGGCTGGCCGACCTGTCCCAGTATGCCTCATGAGGAGCAATAACAGCTTAACAGCTATGGACCAACACCACCATCCATTATAAGAGTAGCTACATAGTACCCTAGTTTATTAGCAAGTTTTTGTCCATTCACAGAGATTGACAGCATGTTGAAAGCACAAGAACCTAAGCTTTCAAACAGTACTTTCATATTTTTACAATGCTCTTTGCATCAATGATGTACAATGAGCATTTCGCTGCACTTTTTTTGCACTAGTTAAAACTTCTCCTTTTGTGAGTTGTGCTTTACAGTAGATTTTGGCATGCCAAGTCTTTTTTTTGGCAGACCATATTGTACTATTCCTATGTAGAAATTTCACTGTATTTTCTCCCACCAAAACAGATATAGCTGTTAAGATGTTAAGTGCTGGGCTTGGGGCCTGGTTCTTTGGAAAATGACTGGGAACAAGCCGATGGGCCAGTTAAGTTGCAAGTACCTTTTTCTTCTTTCCATCTTGAAGATGATATGGCTTAACTCATCCTACTATGAGTGCATTGCCTTCATTGCATATGAGTCTGACGATGCAAGGATCTTCTAGCAGATGGTCATGATTAGAGCTCTCATGAAGCTTGGCTACACAACCAAGATCACCTCAACTGTCGCCCATCAGGCATTTACTAAAAGGAATATGGCCCGACATCAGATGTTTTTTATACTGAACTGTGGCCCATCAGGATTCATGGTGTTCCTTGGTGTAAATTGATTGGCATGTACAAATTTGCCCCTCATTAAGTAGGGGGTTTGGTGGAAAAAATGTGAAAGTTTTGTAAAAAAAGATTAACCAGAACCCACCCATTGGGTGCACCAAACATTGATATGTTTCATGCTAACAAATTGAGTATCTGTACAAGCCAGAGAAGATGTTTTTGGACATTTGAAGTCTGCAAGAATTTTTATTTGTATACGTGAAAGATGTATGTTAAGTTTAAAAACTTTATTCCAACACTTCTTGGTTTGTTAGTGCTACTAAGTGATGGTGGGGACCTGCCAACAAATTTCCCATTTATCTAGTTTTTGAAAGGCCTTTTGCTATGGTTTGTAGTTTCCAAATTAAATGCACGTGGGAAATAAAATGCATGGGCACCATTCTTATGTATGTGAGGTAGAAGCTAGTTAAGTTTTGGGGCATACTGCCATCTCTATGCCATCTCTATGAGGGCCGTTAGGGCTGCAGAGGAGGAATGGTCAGAGTGGTGAACCTAAAAATGGCTGGAACAAATTTTCTAGGTAGGAATTCATTACATTCTATGTAGGAATTCAACTTTGCCCAACTAAAAAAGAACACCACCATGGTGGATCCATTTGCCATGCCTAATGGCACTGCTATTGCGATTGAGACAAGCCCTTCATGGTACCTTCTTTGTAATGGGGTGTTCGATGGTGCCGTTGATGGATTTTTATTAATTATGTACACCGACAGAGTAAAAAAAATTATAAACTCATTGATTTAACTTTATTTTATACCATATTCCCAACTCAATCGCCTCAAAATCTATCAAATCATGATCCCCCTGTGCCCCCCCTCCCCATGGCTTGTCCTGCAACATCCCTCATCCTCCTGGCCACATGTTTTTAGTTGATTGTTGGGTGTTTTTTGTTTTGTTTTGTGGCCATTTAAGGCGACAACAAAATGATGCCTAAATGCCTCCCCGATGTCCCCAACCTGTTCTGCCATGGTTGTGCACACTCCCCTACACCCCTTCCACCATGAATGCCAACTATCAGCTGATTGTTATGTTGCATGGCCAAACCACGCAAGTCCACCTCATCCTCCACCCCTGTGTCATCCCCTCCCCCCTCCCCTTTGCAAACCACTACTAAATTCACTGCACCAACAACCCCATTGCTATTGCCTCCTCCCTCCCCTACATCCACCACTGCACCAACCCCAGCACAGCACTCCCCTAATTGATTGTGGCATGAGTGCATAGTTTATAAGGAAAGCCAGTAAAGTATGACAGGGGGGATGCAATCCAGCAATTCCTACTATGGGAGAAAATGTATCGGTGAATAAAACCCGTGTTTGGGGGAGAGTGAATGCAGTTGCCGGCACCTCTTCCAAAGTGTGTCATAGGCCATGGCATTATGGCAGGAAACATCCTCCCCAAAGTGTAGCGATTTGCTTGATAGCTAATCGCTGATGTAAGCAGATGACAGACAGTCTAACTGGATCTTACTAATGGCATGCTAGCCACAGAATCCAAAGGTGATGGTGATGGGTGATGATGCACCTCACTTTGTACCAACATTCCTTCGTAGAATGTATGGAACCATCAACTAGATGATGGATCCCCAAAGACCCAAAAGATAGTTCTAGGACCTAGTGCAAACATTTGGACCAGCACTGTAGGACCTGTTGATGGCTCCAAAAATCAATGGTTTGCATGTGTAGACTCTCCATACTCGAACTGGATCTTTCATGTCAGATTTTAAGTTGACACCTTGAAAGTGCACCTGTACATCTGAGATTGCATAGAATCCTATGCGAGCACATGTTCTGTTTCATCAGTTGAAACCTCATTTTAAACCATTTAAAATAGCTCATAATTATAAAATCCAGACTTTTGTATATCCCCTTCCACTCTCTACAGTGGAAGCTCTACTCAAGTCCACATCCCAGAAGACCTAACCGCCCCCAAGAAATGCTTAAGACACTTTGATATTAAAACTCTGCTTTGTACATCATGATCAGCATTTTTTTTGTACAAGCCATCTAACTGCCACACTAGGTCTTCTATCTGACCTTTGGTGCGAATTTGGTAATTTTTTGAGTCAAGAAATGGATTTCTTGCCCTCCACAGGAATTGCCACCACCGTCAAGATACTGACTAACCATTTTCTATGAGTTCTGCCCAAGTCGTCCTACAAGAGACTCATACTGCAAACTCCATGCATCCATGAAGGTTCCTGAGGGGTTGAAAGACTCTGAGTGTGAGAAGTGGAATTTGGGGGTTTGCCTGCCTATCCTGTATGTCCCTCCTATGGATCTACTGCAGACCAAGGAAAACACGGAGACCTTCAAGTTGAAGCTTCCCGATGGGACAGTTTTCAGCATGACTATTTTTGCCAAGGGAAACCCAAAGGATTATCTTCAGCACCTCATTGCTGTCCTACATCTCATCACTCAGAAAGGACTCAAGGCTGCATGTAGGAGCTCAGCCAAGGAGCTGGAAAAAGCCTCTAAAGTCCTAGAAGCCCTAGCACACAATCCTATTGGGCCTCAAGGTTTGAATTCCAAAGAGGACCAAGAGGCATGCAGCATTGAGAAAAAACAGACCCAAGAGATTCTTGAGAGTGCAAAGAAGGAACACAACAGTGCCATGGTGCAGACATACAAATTCCTATGAAATCTCCTCGCTGGTGACCCCCAGGCCTAGTGGGACCGCATTTGCCACGAGATTCATGACCGCAATGCATGGGCTGGTCTGAATGGAGAGAAGCATGAAGGCAAGTGTGCAATTTGTGGAGTGCTAATTTTCAGAATTTGGACAAATTCGCACTAAATTTGAAGAAATTAGTACTAAATCAGACCAAAATAAGGAAAAATAATACTAAAGCACACCGGCTTGAGCTACAAGCCCAAAACTAGCGCCAGCAGGGGACTAACTGTCAAACAAAAGACAATTAAGGTGCTACTTGACTCTGGGTCATGTGGGGACCTCCTTTTCTTGAAAAAAGGATCCTCCAAAAGCACATGCATTGTCAGAAAGGCTGTCCCTCAATCTTGGGGTACCTCCAATGGCACCTTTAAAACTGACAAGGTGGGTGACATCAAAATATCCTTTGTGGAATACTCAATCAGCAAGAAAATCCGACTTAAGCTGGACATTGTGGAGTATAGACCAGGAACAGAAGCACCAATGTATGACCTCATCATTGGCAAGGAAAGCTTGCACAAGCCAGGGGTAGTATTGGACTTCAAAGTAAAGATCATACAAATAAACAAAATCATCTTGCTCATGAGGAATATCACCAATCTGCAGCTCAAATCTTGCATTACCAGAGCTTTGCAACAAAATACTTGCCTTGCTCAAGAGCCAGTGGTTGAAATACTGGATGCTAAATATGCATTGTCAGGGAGATTACTCGCACCTTAATACAACCAAAAGAGAGAAGCTGCTCTTAATGTTGCTCAAATACAAGGCACTATTTATGACACACTAGGTGACTGGAACTTGCCACCAGTATCCTTTGAACTAAAGGAAGGTATGAAACCATTTCATGGCAGGGCATACCCAATCCCGCATAGCCATGCTCATGAAGGAGATAGATAAGCTATGCAAAATTGGAGTGTTGACTTGGCAACCACTATCAAAGTGGGCATCACCATCCTTCATAATTCCAAAAAAGGATCACACAGTTTGTACAATTTCCGATTTTAGGGAGCTAAACAAATGCATAGTTCAAAAACCTTTCCCGATCCTGAAAATCAGTATGACCTTTCAGGAGCTAGAAGGCTTCACTTATGCGACAGCCCTTGACCTGAAAATGGGCTACTACCCCATTAGGTTGAATGCACAAGCATCAGAGATGTGTACAATCCTCTTCCCTTGGGGAAAGTATTCTTATAATAGACTTCCCATGGGGTTTGGAGGGTCAGCAGACATATTCCAAGCCCAAATGATGGGACTAATGGCATCCCTAGACTATGTGCAAGCATACATAGATGATCTGTTGATCATAGCTAGAGGACACATAGATGGATACATCTCTAAAATAGAGACAGTGCTCATCCGATTGCATGATGCTGGACTAAAAGTCAATGCAGCTAAGTCATTTTTCTGAACCCATGAAATAAAATATCTTGGTTACATACTAACCAGAGAGAAGGAATAAAACCCCAGCCAAAGAAGGTACAGGCAATACTTGCACTCAATCTGCCTAACAACGTTAAGGTGTTACGACACTTCCTTGGACTGGTACAATACTACTGGGACATGTGGGCAAAGCATAGCAAAATGCTTGCCCCTCTCTCCAATCAAATGGGAGAGTGTGAAGAATCAAAAACCACCAGAAAGTATAAGACCAAGAAAAGTCTTTGGTGGTGGGATCCGATTCACCAAGAAGCTTTCAACAATGTCAAAGCAGCTATTATTAAAGACATAGTCCTGGCATACCCTGATTTCTCAATTTCTCAAAAACATTTGAGAGATATACACAGATGCATCCACAATGCTATTAGGAGCAGTGATAACTCAGGATAACAGGCCTATTGCATTCTTCAGTAGGAAACTTTCCAAAATGCAAACCAAGTATAGCGTGACCAAAATTGAACTCCTGGCCATAAAGGAGACACTTGAGGAGTTCAAGGGCATGTTGTGGGGGCAGCCAATCAAAGTCTACACAGACCATAAGAATCTCACTCGAGATGCTTTAGGCTTGACTTCTGATAGAGTTTACCATTGGAGGTTACTTTTAGAAGAATACGCTCCCAAAATAGTCTATATCAAAGGGGTACACAACACTGTTGCCAATGCAATATCTCAACTGGAGTACAACCCCAAGCTAAACTTGACCAATGAGTACACCCACACAACGCTGGGCGTTCCTACCGGTGAGCCAAGCACCAATCCCATGAAATGGAAGGCTTTTCAAATTACTGGCATTGCTACAATGAATGTCACACCACAACAGACACTAATATCATCCAGCTGGATGCAGTGCTTGCAAATCGCAGTGAGGATGATGACATGTACCCTCTCACAATGCAGAAATTGCAGATGCTCAAAAGGCTGATGCAACATTAAAACACCTCTTTGAGCACAATGCAGTTATTGACAAAGGACTGGGACTGGAAGTCAAGCTCATTGAGAACACCTTGTGTGTCTGCAAAGAAGATTGGTTAGTCATCCCTAAGCCACTCCAGCGACATGCAGCCATGTGGTATCTCCACTACCTTCAGCACCCTGGGTACACTTGTCTCAAAGAGACAATGAATGCTGTGATGTACTGGAAGGGTATGCATACCTCCATCCAGTCAATAACAAGGTCTTGCAAGACCTGCCAAATAAACAAGAGATGGAACATGAAATATGGCCACTTGCCACCCAAATCCATCATAAGCAACCCTTGGGAATGTTTATGTGTCAGCCTCATTAGTTCATACACTCTTAAAGGCAGAGATAACTTGCAGATAGACTTCATGGCTCTAACTATGATAAATCCTGCTTCTAGATGGTTCGAAATCATGGAATTGCCCTTAATCAAATGATTACGAACATACAATGTCAATGGCAAGGAGCTGCTAAAGACTGAGGACTTCTTTGATAAGAGCTCAGACAGAATAGCAAAGATAGTGAATAAAACCTGGTTGTGTAGATATCCAAGGTGTCAAAATCTTATTTGTGACAATGGTAGTGAGTTCAAATTGCATTTTGAATGTCTATGTGATTCATATGGCAAAAAGCATAAGCCAACCATGGTTAAGAACCCACAAGTGAGTGCTGTCTTGGAACATGTACATCAAGTTCTCGGGCAAATGTTATGCATGGCTGAAATTGATATGGCCGATTCAGTCACCCCCGATGACGTTGATGTCTTCATTGACAACGCGGTGTGGGCCATTTGCTCTATGTATCACACAGTACTAAAAGCCTCACCTGGTGCTGCTGTATTTGGACAAGACATGCTCTTTGACATTCTGTTCGTTGCCAACTGGAACAAAATTGGAGATCATAGGCAGTCCCTAACAGATTGTAATAACCTGCATGACAACAAACATCACATAGATTATGATTATAAAGTTGGAGACAAAGTACTCATTGCCAAAGATGGCATCCTCTGCAAAGCAGAGTCCAAATTCGGAAAGGAAACATGGACTATCATGACAGTTCATATGAATGGAACAATCAGGGTTCAATGTGGCAGTAAATCAGAATGGATAAACATCCGGAGAGTAATGCCTTTTACAGACGAAATTGTCTTATAAGCATTAATATCTAGATATAACAAATATTAACATCCAAATGTTCAAATCTCCTATTCTTTTCAAAACTTATGCTTAGTGATAATAGTATTATCCTTGCATCCAAATGACCTTTAGGATCAAAGCAAATGAATTTTTCCTCAATAATAGTTTTTTTCCTGCCTGATTTTCATGGCTTATAGCTTCATTTGTGGAGGTGAATGTCATAGGCCATGGCATTATGGCAGGAAACATCCTCGCCAAGTGCAGCAATTTG
>JALLPB010000631.1:0-14049 GCA_036939975.1 Cyclostephanos tholiformis | reverse complement strand
AGACTGGTTTTGATCCTAGCTGGATCAGTTTGTTTCATTTGGCAATTTGTTCTGGTACAAACCTACGCTCCCGTAGGCTTGTACCAATGTTCTACGTATTTTTGAGCTGGCTGGCGCACAAACACAAGAAACCAAAGAACTCGTTATTTTCAGGCTACAAAAAAAATAGCTATTGTCATGCTTCTCCAAAAAATTATAAGTGTTAGCCACCTTCGCCAACCCTTTTTTTTAGGACCGCGCTTCGGAAACATCACAACCATGGACCCTGTCTGCCACGTCCTCTACCGCCGCCCATGACTGGAAGATGCCTGTTTCGGCGCAACGCGCGCGTTCCCCGCGTCATGATGGTCAACCGCTGCACTCGGTTTGGTCTGATTCCAGCGGCGAGGTCAGATATACCATTCATTTTGCTAGGGCGATTTTTGTGATTTCGCCGCCACAACGCGGGCAACTCCCATATTGGCCTCCTTATCCACCCAGGGCTGGAATACGCCCCTTTCGGCGCAACGCGCCCCTTCCTCCCATCATGGTGGCTGACTGCTGCACTCGATTTGGTCTGATTCCTGCGACGAGGTGAAGTATCTTATTGTTTTTAGTTGGGTCACTTAATGGGTTTTACACTTGGTTCTACCAATGTTTTNCTTGCTACTCCTCCTCAGAATCAGTGTATTCATTACTTTCACTCTCAGTGGCATCGTCCTCTTCCATGTCTTTGTTGTCGTCACTGGTTTCCGAAAAACTATAATGTTTGATACTAACTTGATGATCATTTTCTTGTGAGTATCATGATCAAGATTTAGTAAGACATTAATAAAGTAGTCTACTGCTGTTGCTGCTTGCACTGCTGCCTCTTGGAACGCGGCCTCTCGTGATGCCGCCTCTCGCAAGGTGGCCTCTCGCCCTCCTTGCACGACTGTTATGACAGGAGGGGCTTGCGCTGCCCCCTCTCGTGCCACCACCTCTTGCAACGTTGCCTCTCGCGATGCCACCTCTTGGGCTCCTGGCACGTTTGATATAACAGGAGGGGCTATTTCCAAGGGCGCCAAGGGCGATGCTGCATTGTACCCTCCTGGCACGACTGTTATGACAGGAGGTGCTCGCACTGGCCCCTCTGTCTCTCGTGCTCGCACGGCCTCTCGCACCCATATGACAGGAGGTGCTCGCGCTGCCCCCTCTCCCGCCGCGGCCTCTCGCGCCCTGGCCCCTCCTGACGCTGCATCATGCCCTCCTGGCACTGCTCGCGCTGCCCCCTCTCCCACCGCGGCCTCTCGCGCCCTGGCCCCTCCTGACGCTGCATGATGCCCTCCTGGCACTGCTCGCGCTGCCCCCTCTCCCGCCGCGGCCTCTCCCAACGCTCCCAACGTGGCCTCTTGCCACGCTGCCTCGTGCCCTCCTGGAGCATCCTCTTGTGACACCTCTTCATACGATTCATGTGACACAAATGTATCTCCGTGGTGTGGAACTGGGGAGTTACAACTATCGCTGGCAGCCTTTAGCCTCTTTAATTCGGAGACAGAGATGTTCAGTCGGTAGGCCTCGCGCTTCAATGCCTTCTGCCGGCTATCCTTAGTGTGCTTCTTCGCCATTGTAATGGAAATGAGAGTCGATGCATCAAAAATCAAAAGAGAGTGTGTTTTGCTAGCATTTATGTGTGCGAACATGCACACAAACCCAGCATTTTGTGTGGAAAAGGTAGAGTAGGCTCTGGTAGAGTACCCAACCAATGCTCAATTTTTCCCCCTCATTTTCATGATGAAGTTGCACTCTAAATGTTGCCCCAAGCAGCGCTGACGAATCTCCATACAATTAGGGTTTGTCAGCGCATGTCAGAGTTGGGGTCGGAGTTAGATGGGGACATCATATTGAGGGGGAAAAGTTCACCTGGAAACACCACTAGTGTGCTGATCTCGCATAGCATAGGTAGCTAGTACTTATGGTACCATTATTTTAAACACTAGTGAATTTTCGAAATGAAACAGTACGTAGAAAAGTGATCCAGCTAGGATCAAAACCAGTCCCCATTGAAGAGGCTGCTTCTTTCCAAACGCTATCCACGTCGTGAATCATCATAACGAATGTAGCTGGGCCATTGGTCGGGCCAAATGGCATCACCGTATAAGTCCATTTGATCGCATATGGGCCTTGAAAGGCAAGCTTATCCTGCAATTCTGGTGCAACGGAGATTTGGTGATAACCCATAACGGCGTCATATAACCACATCCAAAAACCTTGAAAGGCAAATTCAACGGCATCGTCACAGTGGGGGATAAGGTAGGCAATGAGATGGGTGACTTGATTGAGCGGAATGTAGTTTACGCAAAAGCACCAGATAAAATCGTCGATGTTACGGACGTGCTCTTGATGAGGCTTCGGCGCAAGCAGGGCCTTAAAAAGCCACTACCCGTCGTGGATCTGCCGAATCTGTCCCATTTTCGCGAGTGCGGCGATGCTCTTTTCCATAATAGGGATCTCCCTAGGCCCATACCGTATGTTTTTCATGGCGATAGGTGTGGCAGTTCCGGTGTCGATGATGCACTGGTAATGCTTGACAGGGACAAATGTGCCACGATCGTCAAAAACACACCAGTATTTTTTGATGAGAGCTGTTAATCGATCGCCATGCTTAGGGTCCAGATGTGAGAGATCAAGTTTCTTTGCAAGTCGTGGGCCGTCACGATCCTCGGAAAAAGTGAAATTGAAAAGAGGGTCGTCATAGTCAAGTGCGGGAGTGTCAAACTTTCTACGGTGGAGGACAACCCTGTCGTCGATATTATGGAGGAGAGTGTCATATTCGGACGACTGGTCCGGGAAACCGCGATCGTCATAAAACACATTCCGGGCCTTCTTTTTGGCACAAAGGGCTGGTTTGGGCATGACTCAAATGGAGCTCGGCGATCCCGATGGGGGCACGGCAGACATTACACGCGCCTTATGGAATAATCAATAAGAGATACCGTAATGAATGTGGGGTCAGATTAGACTCGGGTTTGATAGAGGCTGTGTGCTTATATAGTAATTATTTAGCACGGCAATTCCTCGTGGATAGGCAACAGTGTTCGATTGAAAAGCCGGCGTGTATGTTGACCAAGATGCACCCGGAACAGCAGTGTGACAAAATTCACTGGAACGAATCAGGCCCCATACCCGGAACACTGTAATACTCCATGCTGGAGTCCAAAAACCCGGTGGTGGATGCAGGTGGAGGGGTGCGGGAAGGGAAGCCTTTGCCGGGGCTTGAGCCAAAAGAAACACGGCGATGAGGGGCTTCCTCCAAACTCATGTCAAGATTAGTAAAGTACGCCTCGAGGCGTTCGAAGTCCTGGACGATTGCGGACTCTGAAGCCGATAGATGAACGGGGCGGTCGGCGCCTTCCTCGATAACTGGGACGTGCACCATTGCGTGGCGGTATTCAATGGGGAAGGGAGGGGCATCCAACTCACATAGGTCGGCAACATTGTCGGACATGTCGATAATAGCTCGAGTCGCTTGAATGAAAGGAAGGCCAATGATGATATTCACGGTCACGTGTGGGCCCATTGCGATCACAATACTAGTGGGCGCGCCGTCCTTAGTGAGATATGGCAGGTAGAATTGGAAGCCAACCGTGAGCTCGGTGGAGATGACAATTGGATTGTAGTCTTCGGGGATGAATATCTTCGCCACACAGTGGGGATAACGCTTTACAACTGCTGCGATGAAATGGAAATTCCCGGTGGTCAAAGCGGCTGCTGTATCGATGACGCAACGCAAAACCGGGCACTTGGGGTAATCCAACTCGGTTCCCAGCTGCAGCAAGATTTGAGGGAAGTTGGTCACAATCGGCGCAGGAAGGAGACTTTTGTTGTTGCTGTTCGATGATAGAACTGAAACGTCAATGACAAGGATCATCATTTTTGCTTGCTTGGCATCGCAAGGGCGGTCACTTGCGCGATAAGAATCCTGAGTGATCGTGGATGCTTCGTCGGCGCGGGCCCTGATGCAAAAATCAGTGAGAACACCCTCCCTAGCCGCCGCCTTATCCTTGGCACTTAGGCTGGAGTAAGCGAATGGCTTCTCCTTAGACTCTTTGCGCTTTTTATTTCACTTGCGAGAGTTCGCAATGTACTATTGATAGTTCTTCTCGGCGGCGGCCTTGACGCCGGGCTTGTCCTTATTAGGACATACGATGATCTTGTCCTTGATCCATGCATGCTGGGTGCTCCCGCACACAAAGCATTTGTGATTACGACCAAAACCGCCACGGGATCCATGCGAAGAGTCGGATCTACCACCGTCGGAGCGATATCCTCCCTCCGAACGATAACCCTCACCGGAGGAATAGCCGCTGCCCGAAGGGTAGCGCTCGAGAGTGCACTCACATTGGCTTGCATAAGCCGTAGCATGGAAGGCTTGGCCGCCGATTGACTCGTGGGCAATGTTGGAGATTGAGTAAACCTCGTCCTCTGCAATTTGCATGGCTGCGAGGATCTGGTGAAATCGTTCGCGCTGGAAAGTGGCAAAAAGGTCATGAAGAACCAAGTGATCAGGATAATATTTTTTAAAAACTCGAAGAAGACGGCTATCCATTCCGTCGATAAGTGCATTGCAAACGCTCTTCGGGAATCGTTCGTCGCTCGCGAATGGACGCATGGCGCTCATCATGCGCTGGTAGTAGGCGTACACAGGGATGCAAATGGCATTTCCCTCCACATCAACAAAGCTCTGCTTGATGTGGTCGAGGGCGGCTTGGGGCTGATTCGTGTAGCCTGTGCATACTTCCTCAAAAACGGAAGCGCAAATCTGATGCCATGCCATTGTCAAGATCTTGAATACGTCGGTATGCACCTGCTTGCACATCAAAGTACGGAGGTCATCGACGCCAAGAAAAGAAACCAGCTGGTACGGGTTCCCGTTTCCGTCTTGGACCTGGCAGCTGCCTTGGGGCAGCTCGATATAGAACGACGTGCGAAGGATCGTGCTGACAGGGTAGGGGTTCACGGTGATGAGCCCCGGCCTGGTGGAAAAGTCCAGCGTCAGATTGACGCGAACGAACTTAATGTCCTGCTTGCAAGAATTTGCAAGGGCGCTGTCGATGATGGGGAGAAGAATGGAGCGGTCGGCAGCGGCGGTTGTGTTGTTGATGCGATTGCCATCGGAGTGATGGAACGAGAGAATGTTGAGATGGGCAAAATCCATCCATCGTTCCTTGAAGAACCGATGCCAGTCGCTGATAATGCCTTCGACCGTCGAGCTCGAATTAAGCTGGGCGCCAAATGCATCCAAGATGAGACCAATATCCGCCGGAAGGTTAGCAAGGGCGGCCTTGTTCACCTGAAAGGCATGCCCACGCTCACAGATGGGCATATCCTTCGAGATGGGGGGGTAGAGCTTGAGGGAATTGCTGCCGACGCAAGCATCGACAAGGTTGAGAGGCGCGAAGCTCATCTTGCCACGGATAGACGCCGCAGCATTATTGAGGCTCATTCTTCGACAGTCCCGCCAATATCACATGGAAGAAGCAGACCGGCGGGGCCGTATGGGGGGGGGTAATGCAGCGACAAAGGATGGGTAGAACGTGGGGGTTCGATTATATCATGGAATACCACTTAAGTGTCACTGAAGGGAAGATTATGGCTAGTTTTAGACTACGCTATTTCCAGGAGGTGTCACCAAGGTGTCACGAAGTGTCATCCATGACATGAGTCCCGAATGACTGATAAGTGAGTCCCAGCTCACTTAAGTATGGGCTGTCAGGGGCACCGAAGGGGGGAGGGTCTGCTTCCTCCACATTGGGTTTGTCGTGGGGTCCTTTGATCTTCACTCGGATCACGTAATCCAGTGGAAGTCCGTTGGTCATGCTGCGGCACTTACGCAAGTAGGCACGCATTTGCACAAAACTTGCTGCAGCAGTACCCTGGTCAAGGGTTAGCTCCGGGGTCGGCGGAGCTTTTGTATCCTTGTAGCTATCCTCGAGCTCCTTCTGGGGTCCGAGTCATTCAGTTTCGGACCAATCAGTCTCAAGCCAATCATCTGGCTCACGAGAGGTATGCTGGAGGTGTCTAGCCCAGAAGGCGAGTAGCTCAAGGCGCGCTTGGGATAGGATGGGGAAAGAGTGGCCTTGACGGCCGGGGGTCAGCTTGATGATAGCCTGACCAATCTCCTTGACAAAGGAGTCCTTGAGGGATCGAAGGCTGGCCAAATCAACGATCTTCTGGTTGTCATAGAGGGTGGTCGCCGCGCCCTTGCTAATGGAAACAAGGTAGGCAAGGGTTTCGATGGTCTCTTCGCGTAGGGGACCCCTTTCTTCGTCACTGTCTTCAGGGTCTTCGTCGGTATCAACGTTGGGGTCTTGGCCTCTCTCCCAGCGCTCATAACGCCTTCGCTCAAGGGCATCAAACTGCTTGCGCGGCATAATCATTTCTGCCCGCGTTTGTTCAGTCGGAAGGCGTGGTCCTTGTGCCATGGTCGTGGTGATTGTGGGGCTGGTCGTGAGAGCGGTCGATGGTCAAAACGTGTGGTCGTCGCAGTCAAAATCACGGGGTCATTGCGGTCAAAATCGCGGGGTCGTCGCGACCTAGCTGCGGGTCTAGCAGCAATTGGGTCTGATAAACTGAGTTGATTAGCTCATTAGCATTAGAAAAGGTCAATGGCCGTGGCTGCATCAGTCACCATTGTCGAGGGATGGCCCGTGATATTCAGTCAATTAAGTAGCATTAGGTCTAAAAAGAAAGGTAAAATTATGGCAATGGCGACGTGGTGATCATCGCACTTCTGATTACACTTTTTAGCTTGACACCTATGCAAAGCTTTTGTCAGAAAGTGCACGGGCTGCAGCTAATGTCAGTCAATTTCATACAATCCCTTTCGGTATAGACTACGTATGAAAGTCAGATGGTCATCTACGTTGAATAGCCGGATAGAATCGGGTTTCTTGCCCAATTCTTTCTCACATGTATACTCCGATATACTCCGATGGCGGGAGGTTTCCCCCAAGGTACTCGGCGTATCGTACGCCCGTGAGCGTATTCTTTCATATACAAGCTCAGACGTAGGCTATTTTTATATTTAGTCAACCCCTTGTCAGTCAGAAAATTTTTTAGTTCTCAACATCGAAACCACGTCCTTCGTCACGATGTCGTAGATGGTGGTAGAGTGAAGGAGAACGTCGACATCGCAACGCAAACGGGATTTTGATGGACCATCGGTCAAGCCAGTCGTCGTCGCCGTCGTCTGCCGGCTACGCGCGAATGCCGGAAACTCAGGAATGCGCAGGTCCGGCCATCCCGGCGATGTCGATGGCGGCGGAGACTCAGACGCAGACGCAGACACGGTCACCAACCCCCTTCTTGGCGACTCAGCCGCCGCCCACCCAGCTTTCGGTCGAATCGCATTATGCTCCGATATCGCCGACATTGCAAATCCTAGCCACGCAGCCGTCCATCCAGGTCCCGACCCTGACGATGAAGGCGGAGGAGGCGTCGTCGCGCTACCGCGATGACACCGAGCGCGACGAATGTCGGTGGGGTCCGGAGGGAGGGGGGGGCGCTGCACCGTCGCAGCTGGCGACACAGCCGAGTGCGCAGTTCATAACGCAGCCGTACTACAATCCAGACGGGGTTGAAATCGAACAGCTCCCAATTGCCAACGGCGTGGATACCAATACAAACAATGACGATTACCCAATCGCGCGCGATGGGTCGGACGCTATGGAAATGTCGTCCATCGTTGAGGAATCGTACCCTTCGTCTGTCGTGCGCAGCATCAGTTCTGAAGGGAGTGGCGCAAGGGCGATTGAGATCGCGGGCGAGCGAATTTCGATGGAGGCGGAAACGATTTTAGGGACGATGCATCCACGGGACGCTAGCGCGAAAACCGATATTGACGACGAGTCGCGTTTCGTTGGCGACAGAGGGCGGTGTCGAGTAGTCGACGGTGCTAGAGAGATGATGAACGCGGACGGAGCTGTCGAAACTGGCAGTCATCACGCCACCCATGAGAATGCGAAAGCAGATGAATACAACGATCTCGCAATGATCAACCAGCAACCACCAACTTTGGCAGATGTAAATCCTATAGCGACAACGACAAACACAGAGGTCGATGGCGTAGACGCTGGGGAAGACAATGAGATTGTAGATTTCCCTCTGCAGTTTGATACGGCTGGGGTCGATGCGATGGACAAAGATAACGGCGAACATACCAAAATCACGACCCCTCATCACAGAACTTATACAGTAGCCAATCCATACGCGAGGAATAGCATCTTGGCGTCGGCGAAAAGACCTTTCGATCGAATCAGTCTCGATTCTACCTCAAGCACTCTCGACAATAAAGGGCATAACATCGTCGCCATTGAGGATCCCGCAGCAGATTCTTTGCCACTAAACCAAGTGTCCAATCCTTACAAAATGACCAAGCGAACGCCAAGGTATTCTTGTTCGAATGAAAAAGAAACTAACACTGACATAATCCATTCACATTTACCTGCAAATTCCACGAAAAACTCAGATCACGAATCTCTACCTTCGGTGACATCCGCTTACAGCAAACTGCCATCATTCCGACGTGCTGGCATCAGCATTTCCCTACCCATGGTTGAGCGATTGCCCTCGCGAAACGTATCTTATCGACCCGCGGAAATTTTGAGTGTAGGCGAACTATATCGTTATTTGTACCCCAATTTTACCAAGCAACATCAACAAGGAACACAACAAGATTTAGAAAGCGAGGCTGAAGCTCGGGCTTCGAATGATGTTGGTTCGGCACATGATATTCCCCAAGAGTTAACGAGCGTCCGAATAACGGGGACACTCCTTTATGTTGCGAATTCAAATCCCGATCGGATGGGTGGACAAAGTGGTGATTTGTACAGCTGTGGAATATTTTTCTTAGTTGGCGATCCACTTGAAAATACGCGTCTATTGAAGAAGAAAAGTCTGACGGTGCAGCAAGTTGAACAAGGTACTACTGATTACAACACCGATGATGCCATCAAGTCCAAGCCCGGTCTGACCTCCATCCTTCGAAGCAAAAGTGCATCTACATCAATTACCTCCGCGTACATGTTGAAGATGCAAGGTGCCACGCCTGATTCGGCCACTACAAGAAATGAGAATGAACATGTTTCGAATGCTTTAATTTCTTCCACGAAGCAAATGGACCAAAATGGGGGAGCATTCGAGAATGACACCGATACCTGTAAAATGATGAGCCGAGGTATCATGAATACCAACAAGAAGAAAAGGTTAGTGATCAATGGGGGTGGTTCGCGTTTGTCGTTTGGAAGTCTAGGATCATCTTCTGGGAGAGGCGGAAGTAATCTTGGAGGGCAAAAATTTAGCACCCCAAAGAGAGTCAACTTGCCGGTGCAAGCGTCCAACGTCACGAATCATTTGATAACGAGGGCAGGCGTGCCCCCAGTGGCAAGGGGAGGAATTTTCCCCACCATCAATTCCACAAAATACCTGAAACTGGAGCAAATTATCCAGCGCCATCCTTCACCAATCGTTCCGGTTTGGATTGGATCTTCCAACGACGACGATTTGTTAGATGGTTCTGTCCTGGGCGATTTAGTGATGATTATGGGCGAGATCGTTACAGAGTATTGCGTAGATTGTCACGAGAGAAATTCTAAATATGGCGGAGCTGACGGCGTGTTTAATGACGAAAACATGGACGCCTCGCTACTAGCTGCCGAATCACAACACAAAGATATAGAAGGAGACTCTCACGTTGCGCATTCTCACGAACCAATTACGACCACGCTATTGCGAGGGGTATATGATGCTGCCAAGCTTATAGCAAAAACCGCTTTGAAGGTTTCTGGAGAGTCCTTAAAATGTGGATGTCAACGCTTCCTGAGAGCTCGATTTGTGAAAAATGCCAACGGGACTGATATGAGCCTGCAAAGAGAATCGTTACGAGCCCGTCGGGCATATCTGGCAGAGAGGAAACGTCTTATGGCAAATAATGGAGGTCTGTATTCCGTAGGTTTGGGACCACCTGACTAGTCGGATTCATAGGTCTGTAAACAACTTTTCATGAAATCTAATTTCGTTCTCTATTCTCTATTTTAGTGTTTGTTAAATAGTTTGCTTCTTAGAGTCTTAGAACAGCGTCTATGAAATAAAACAGATTACACCCAGTGTAGTGACATTTGTAACGGCCCCTATCGTAGGATGATGCGCTCATAAGTAGGAGTTATTTTTGGTAACGGTCCGACAAAGAAGCACTCATTTCATCCTCATTTCTTCTAACAACAAACAAGATGTCTGCCAACACCGCCCTCATGACTCTGTGGCTCGTTTTGTTCTTGGCCTCTGTCGAGGAGACTGTCGGTTCAGCGTTGGCTGAGGGCTCCTATATTCTCTCACCATCTCGTCTATTGTTTAATCTATTCGATTCCTCTAACAAGGACGAAGAGGGAGGTAATCTTCGGGGACGAAAAAAAGCAACACAATTGTGTATTTGTAAATGTAAAGAGTCGGGTCTCTGTCCTGAGAAAGAGGAGCTTTGTATAAATGCTTGCTTCTCAGGTAACAAGCAATCAGCCAACAAGCAATCAGCCAAGAAGAGTAATGGTAAACATACATTGAAAAATACTAAACCCATTAGAAAGAAGAAGAAAACAGCCAAGAATAAGAAGAAATCATCGGGCAACATTTTTTCCGACGACGCGAATGACAACAATATCATCAAACCTCCTCCCATCCAAGATGAGTGGTATGTTGACTATTCTCTTGGAACGCAGGGACAATGTGTCAAGAGCTGTATTCCTTCCAAGGGCCCATTCTGTGGAGGTGTCCACGCTTTTTGGGAGGTAGACGAGCTCTACGGTTCTGCCGAAGAGTGCTGCCAGCAAAGGTTGTGGTGGATGCCACAGGAGCAGTGCGTGCCACGCCACCACACGTCGGACGTTTCCATAGTCGCACATGACGACATGGGATCGTCCGACGACTCCGACGACCATGTTGCTTCGTTCTCGACTTCTTCCTAATGCCTCGAGTAATTTGCATAGATTGAAATAGTGACTGCAGATTACATGGAGTTCAATCTGTGTCCAAATGTACGATTTTCTTCATGGAACGGTGTCATAGTCAACTAATTTACATTATTCATATCAACGTTAGCTGTGAAATCCGATATCATTCCTGCCACATACGTACTTACATATGATTTTTTCGTTCATAACCGCGAACACCGCACCGAGCGGTTCTTTGTTATGGGCTTGATAGCCAAAATGAGAGCTTACTTTGACCTAAAGCTCACTTACGCTTAACGCTCAGCGACACCCTCTTCCATAGAGTTATCTAATGTGCCACGGGAACAAAACCTCCCCTAGAGACCGTGACGAATCCACCCTTGCTTTTGGAACTATCTTCCCTGTGCAACTTAAAGGCCCAATCCAATTGGTCCATGATGGGCTTGAACATTTTCGATTCCAGTACAGAGGTTGTGGATCGATGTGCGTACATTTCCCCATGGAGCTGTTTCGTGTTGAACGAGAGCAGGGAAAAGATGTATATAATTAATTGACATTCCAACGCTGAAATAATTGCACAAGATCTAGGCTGCTACCGACCTTTTCCATGCCCGTGACGATGTTTGCCAATCTATTCTTCTGCGATTCACTCTGTCCGGTTCCGCCGTTGCCATTTTCGTTCTCGCTGAAGACACTCCGGAGACTGAAGAAATGCCGAAGCAATTCCGACGCCCTTCGAAAGAACGCGGCCAGCTTAGTCTTAAACTCGTCGGGCAAAGAATCCGCCAGCTGCTGCACGTCGGCCTCGGTCCGTGAGTCGGCGGACATCTTCTTCGTAAGGGCTTCAAGCAGTCCACGTCCGATCTTGGGATCCGGGAAGGGTTTTGCAAGTGTCGGCGCGTTGCAAAATCCCCTGGCCCTGCCGGACTTCTTCTCTCTCAGGATCGGCTCGGTCTGCCCCCTCTGTGTCGCCGCGAGGATCTTGGCGTACTGCAGATGCAACTTCAAGTCGCCTTCCTTTCCATTGTCATTGTCCGAGGGGCCGAATTTACCGGCGTAGGCGTCGACATCACGCAGGCGGAGTTCCATCAGGTCTTCGTCGACGTCGTCCCCCACCCCCCGGGCGAAGTCCGCGTACCTCCCGCGGGCGTTCGCGAACCCTACCAATCTACGCATCTCGCCGTCGCACCCTCCGTTCACCCTGGCGTCCTCGTCGAAGCCTTTCTCTGGCGCCTCCGCCATCGCAACATCTCTCACGCTCCTCGCTGCCACCTCCCTAAGGTCGATCCCGGCTATTGATTCTGAGGGATGCAAAACAATGGCCCAGTGACGATTGTACTTGTTGATTATGCGCGAGCCCGCCGAGTCGCGTTCGGGGGGGGGATGGAGGTCGCTACCGAGGAATCGATCGCCCCGCTCGACGTCGGCTGTGGCCGCGAGGTCAAATTTTCCAACGGCAAGACGCGCGCCCATTCCACCATGGTGGTTGGGGTGGTGATGACGATGATCACGGTTATGGTGGTGATGCCGACCATGAGGGTGATGATGATGGTGACGATGCCGTCCGCTATGATGTCCGTGATGATGAGTCGACGACGTCCCATGCTTAGATTCGTAGCGAGAGAAAAGGTCGTCGATCCCGGCCGCCGCAAGTCGATTCTTGGCCTCCTCCTCCCCTGTGACGTCATTTTCCTTCCGCTTCATCTCTTCATCCCTCATCCTCGACGACGACGACGACGTCACGCCGACCTCGGCATCCGTCCCAAGCGGTCCGCTGCCCGCCCTAATCCGTCGTCGTTCCCTCTCGATCCCCTCCCTTTCGTCGACCTTCCTCATGTGCGCCCCTATCCTGCCCCGATCGCGGTGAAAGTACTCGGACTCGAGATAACGTCTCCAGAACTGCTCCTCGCTCAGTTCCAACGGCACCTTCTCCTCGTAAGCGCGATGAACGGCGGGATACATGATGAATATCTGCCTCATCTCCTCCACTCCCAGGTGCACGACGCCTGCGGCGTTGGACGACGATCCTCCTCCCCCCCCGCCACCGCCGTCTCTCCCCCCCTCGGAGGTGTCATTCTTCTTGGTCCCTCCCCCCCCGCCTACGCCCTTATTCCCGAACGACGACATCGCCGATGCGGATATACCGAGGTCGAGGCTGCTCCTGATGTCCGAGCTCATGCCCCCGCTCGCCTTCCCGCTTATCTTCGCGTACTCGTCCGCGACGAGGCGTCCGTGCGTGTCCCAGAAGTCGTCCTCGTCGATCGTGCACGTGTCCAGGACCAGATGACGATGCTGCGCACGCAATGCCGGGTCGGACGCGAGGAGGGACGATCGGGCCGCGATTAAGGCGACGGGATCGAGGTCGACGTAGTGCGACGAGGGGGGAGTGGAAAGTCGCTTGGGAGGCGGGGGCGCTCCGTCGTCCGTGGGCCGTGGACGCTTTCCATGGTGGGCGGCTTCGTCGGCGGTCCGCCTGCCGCCGCCGCGCGCGAACGCCAGGCGTGCGCTAACGTCCCGTCGCGCGCGTTCCAGGCTCTCCCTGTCGGGGAAGGTGAATATGAACAACGTGTATCCAATGCCACCGTCATCGCCGTCGTTGGACGATGTTGCCGTAGCCACGACCCTGAGCAGGGACCTCGGATGAGTCGCCGGACTGACCTGGTGCTTCGAGACTCGACGCCACGGCAGGACGACTCGATCGCCGCCAGCTTCGCCACCGACGACGACGACGAGATCATTGGGAAGAAATCGGAGCTCGAGGTCGGAAATGACCAGCGACCCCTTGCTCTTTTGGTGGGCGACGTTGTCGTAGGTCGTTGTCGCCATGGAGATGAGTGAATGAGGTTTTCCTATCTTGCTCGCATGGACAAGAGTGATCCTTTCCCGCCACATAAGTTGCTTCAATTATGTATTTATGTAGGGGGTTTAGACAAAATTTTTTGTCCGAACACAAATTGGATACATATATCTGGATACATAGCCAGACACACGAAAACACAACAACACACCACACAAGATGAGCCGATAATCACCCTACCGCCACCGGCTTTGCCCTCCCTCTCCATGGAAACATCCTCCATGGACTTGA
>JALLPB010000629.1:0-14044 GCA_036939975.1 Cyclostephanos tholiformis | reverse complement strand
AGTCCTCTCCCCAATTCAGAAGGAAAGGATGATGCAATTGCAGTAAGTTCATCATCCAAGATGTCGATATCCTGATTTGTTGGTTGACTGTGGATCTTCAACACGGTGCATTCGGCCACCGCCTTACGCATTTCTTGCTCAGGAATAGTCATTCGAATAAACTTATTAAGAATGAAATTGCTTTTGAAACCATCTTCATTTCAATTTGTCGAGAGAATTCAGTAACAAGTATTGATCATTGACTCTAGTAAGTTGTTGTAATCTGTTGTTACTGAATTAATGAGCTGCTTCTTGAGTGTGCTGAAAATCGCGCAAGGATTTAAATATTTGGCCCGACAGTTTTCTGGTTTAGCCAACTGTAACATGTGTAACAAACACATATGTTAATAGAGTGATTCCCACTCACTTTGTTGCTCATATCAGGTTGAAAAAAAGGTGGTATAAAGCTAGAAAACCTCACACAAGAGCCCCAAAACTGTGAAAATCACTACCATGAATTCATACCTCCATGATTTCAGGCATGGCAATCCAAGTGCACAAGTTGTTCAGAGGGACATTTACAACACATAGTGACATAGGCCATTCTATCTGGTAGATTATCTTAGCATATTTCACTAATAGGCACGACTAATTAAAACTAGATTAAAACAAAGCGTAAGTATGGACAGTCTATCATCTACAGACAGACTGATCCTGGATCTTCTCTATCTTGAAGCCAGATAGAAGATCCAATCTTATCCATCTTGAAGACAGTGGAAGATCCCCACGTACGTGGATATGCCATGTAGTATACAGGATTCCTTTGTAGGATAAAAGATCCTACGTTAAGCCGAGTCAGGTGTTCCTCACAAAGTATACTGAATTCCTACATATGGAATTCTACACATCGACACACACATTTATAAGAATGTAGTCTTATAAGCTCATAATTTTCTTTTATCCAAAATTTCATTCCATTTCTTTTTTCTCTCTTCACCTTGCCTGAAGGCCTAGGACACTTTGAATTCAAAACCCTCTTTCTACTGAGAAGTTACTATGAAAACGCCTGCAAAGGAGAGAGTGGCCACTAAGAGCAGAAGTGGGAGTGCCTTCCAAGGACCACCAAGGCCAAGTTAGCACCATTGTGCACACCAATCATCAACGGTGGGAAATTACCTGCAAGGACCCTGAAGTGCTACTTGTGGCAGAGTCAAGCCCATGGGCTGGGACACTCCAAGAATGATGCCCTGGTGCATGTGCACGTGCGCCATGCCAAAAGGGAGCCTGGTCTGGTCATCGGCATGACCGACATCAGCTGGGCAGTGTTAAGCTAGCTTGCATTAACAAAAACAAAAGCAGCACACCAAAGATTAAGTCCCCAATGCCCCATATGTCAAAATGACTACGTTTTGTGCAGGAAAAACCATTCCGTCGAACCTTCTCAGAAGGTTTCTTGAATTTTTCAAGAAAAAGGACTACAAGAAACAACTTGAAAATTTTAAATTTTGTTATACTAGCATCTACATATGCAGTAGAGAAAATGTCCTCAATGGACAGTTCGAGAAACGAGTCTGAAGGGATGACTTTGCCATGTATGCTATAAAGCATGGCCAAGAAATTACAGCTAAATACTAAAATGTTAAATGGCTAAAGGACGATTTTGTTATTACCAATATCTTCTAATAAGAGTTGCTAACGCAAAAGGCCTGAATGGAGCTGGATCAGCCCCAGAAAGCCCTATGGCCTAGCTTTATCCATTATGGATTTCGCTGATCTCTACAGCCCTCAAGAAAGGGTGTGTATAAAAACAAGAAAGTGACTCACCTTTCCAATGGTAACCCATGTGCATAAGCACATACCTAATGAGAAAGGTATTTCGGAGCTCTATAGCCCCGAGACCCAGTTGATAGGCTTAGTCTAAAATTAGATTTTGCTTTACCGTAACAGCCTAAAAGGTCTATTTAAGGTTACAGGTAGTCAGGCTTAGGTTAAAACAGCACAACCTGCTCGTGCAGTCATTCGCAAATGACTGCCCGAATTACTGCAGCCAGTGTAGAAAGGCCCATGAATTATTCTTATGATGGGCTTAAGCAAGCTTGCAAGCCCATGCTACCTAGGCTTGACCGAATCTACCCAACAGATCATAGTGACACCTTGTTACTACTCATGTGAAATGGCTAGCTAGCACAAGTACATTTCCCATTTAGACTAGGGTCATATCACACTCAGTGGTAGATGTCTTAGGGATGCAGGCACTCTGGAGAATAGGCTGTATCAAGGTTGTCAGATCACAAGCCAACAGACCTTGTAGCTAATGTCTACTGATTTTATCCAACGCACAGATTAAATACCCAAGGAGCATAGCAATTAGCAAGCATAGAAACCTCAGACCAGGGTCCACAGTTTCCAAAAAGAACAGTTAGGACCAGGGGCTCTTCCTACCCACAAAAGCACCCAACCACTATAGTCTAGCGTCACATGGCCTTGGCTGCGGCAATGTTCAAGGAGCATTTCATCATGACCTTAGTGCATAAAGTGAAGATTTTGGAGATTGAAACTATCACAATCGCCATCACCTCTAATCTGGCAAGCGTCTGACCATATAACGGATTTTAGGTGACCAGAATATCATAAAAACTCCTGTTTCCTAACAATTTTTTAGGTGGGCATCAGACCACAGTCAGGAGAAAGCCTCCCAGACATTTCTATCCTAACAAAGGACTAAACCACAGGGATAAGGCAATACCAAGGAAAAACATTATATAAGCCAAATTTCTGACAAGCCACAGTGTACCAGATACCTTTGATCAAGTATGACAAAGCAATCACAAAGGCAGAAGCTAGCATATCTAGACTTCAAATAACCATTGACAAGTCTTCTTTGGTTAAATAACCTTAGTAGAAAATTGCGGGTAGACACTTCAACCTTACTTGAACAGCTAGGTTGCTGATTACTGCAGTAATTTCAGGAATACTGAGTATTCCTGTTACTGTGACCTTTTTTTTACAGTATCCATGATTACTGTTACTCCGTAACCAGGTCCAGTAAAGTGACAGTAATCCTGTACATATGAGGGGTGTATAGGACTGGCGTAGGAATTAAAGTTCAACCAGAGCTCAAAAACATCATCATCGTTTATGCGCCCACCACTGATACTAGAGAAGGGAGAAGATGATATTATGGATTGGGGCCACAATAGCATGCAGGGGACAAACTATTCTCCCCTTGGCATCATCATACAATTTCCCTTGAGGGGCACAAGCTTGTTTGCATCTCTTCATTGTGACCTTCTTCCCACAAGGCCACAAGGGCGCGACGCTCAAGCGTGCGTGCATCACTTTGTACGACGATTCGAGCCAACAACGCTCCAGTGTGCATGTGCAAAAACGCCACGGCTTATTTTTGTTGGACACCAGCTAGCAGCCACAGAACTGCAGCAGGGTGAGAAATCTCCCCCCCACTCTTGTCTCCCACGAGGGCGCGATGCTTGAGCGTGCGTGCACCACTTTGTACGATAAGTCAAGCAAACAATGCTCCAGCGTGCGTGTGCAAAAACGCCATGGCTTATTTTCGTCGGACACCAGCTAGCAGCCACAGAACAGCAGCAGGGAGAGAAATCTCCCCCCCACCCTCTCCCAGCTCCTCCCCCTTCCTTTGGCAGAATAACCAGCACCAGCAAGATGAGTCAGGGCGATTTTGGAGACAATGATGATGTTGATGATGCTTTTTTGGTGGAACTGATGAGCACGGATATTGATGTGGGAGGAGGCAATGAAGAGGATGGGGTGGCGGCGGCGGCGTGCACTCTTGCTGTCCTAGATCACATTTGGGAGTGTCCTATGCTCAGAAAGTTCATTACACGGACGGTAGTGGGAAAAAGTTTACTGGGTGGAGCTGTGGGTGGTGTGTGAAGCGCGATGACGTACCGTTTGGGGGTGTGGATGCAAGCAAACATTAGGCCCTGTTGAGGCCATATTCCACACAATAAGCTTAATCAGTACCGACAATTGGCCAACTCAAAAGCTCAGGCAAAGGACTTGCGTGTGCGCAAAAATTCCACTCTGACAACAACCATCGGAGACCTGCAGGATCGAGCATTGATGTCAATTACGGCGACGGGGCGGGCATTGGAGTTAGTTCATTGTTTCTATTGTTTCATGTTGCTCTCGTCTGTCACATCTTGCTTACATTCTGCTTGCCTTCAGTAATAATTATTTCTTGCAAACAGATGAAGTGGTGGGAGTGGGTGGATCATTCCTGCCAGCCGAGGACGACTCCACTTCTCCTCCTCAAAGGAACCAGCAAGCTTGGTCGGCCATTACCGAAGCCTTGAGTTTGAGCAGCAGTTCGCCACGGAGCAGCAGTACTATTGCTGCTCGTTCAATGTCATCCTTCTTCCAGCCCCAAGCAAAGAAATTTAAGTCTGAAGGCGGCTTGATGCAGATGAAGCTTTGTGGTAATTCTGTCGATCCAAATGCTGCTGGTCGAATGAACGTTGCAATTGCCGACTTTCTCCATAGCCATTGTCTTCCTTTTTCTTTGGCGAATGATCCCAAGCTCGCCAAGATACTCGAGATTGCGAGAACTCTCGGTCCTAATTACAAGCCGCCCTACAGGGACACTATTTCGGGAAAGTATCTCGATGCGTTGCACTCTACGTACTGGAGCGAGCAAATGAAAACTCTTCTGTCGGAAGCACGTGTGTTTGGACTGACCCTTTTTGGGGATGGAGCTACCATCAAGACTGTTCCGCTTGTGAATGTTCTTGCGGCTGGCGTCAACAATCCATTTGCTTTGCTAGATATTGCTGATTGTACCGACCATCTTGCCAAGGGGGGGAAGAAGGACGCGCGCTATATTGCCAAAATTTGCACGCCGCTCATCAAGCAGATCGAGACTGAGGTACTTGATGTCAATGGCAAGAAGTCGCCTGGAGTAATTGACCTTGTTTTTTTTGATGGAGCGAGTAACGTCCAGAATGCGGGAGAGATACTCAGAGCATACAATCGGCGAATTACAGTCGGACATGGGGCTGAACATGTTGTTTCATTGTTTTTTTCTGACGTGTACACAAAAGTTCCTGAATTCAAACGCCTCTCAAACTTTGCTAAGCAGGTTCGCAATATTTTTGGATCTGTGCGTCACAGCCCGTCCGCCATGTTTAAGAAATACAGCCGTGCCCACAACAAAGGTGTCTACATTGGATTCATCAAGCCATCAGAATGCCGCATGGCGGGTGAGCACATTGCCCTACTGAGACTCCTACGGCTCAAGAATGCATTGAGAGCGACCATTACTTCCAAGGAGTTCCTTGACCTGCGTGTGTTTCACACCGTCACGTCCGTACTGAATGATCCTACATTTTGGAAGTGGCTCTTTGTCATGTGTCGTGCGTTGTATGCCCCAATGCGATTGCTTCGACTCGCTGACCAAAAAACCCCTGCAATGGATAAGTTATTCTATTATGTCTCCCAGACTGATCGAATGCTTCCAAAGTATCTCGGAGATGTTGAGGAACGTGCGGCTAGTCTTATGTCGGATGCAACTATTAACGCAATCGACACATCCACTTTCTCAGCTGGGGTAAGTGATGATGACGACAGTGATGGTTCGGACGAAGATGAGAATGGCGGTGATGATGCAGAGTCTGTCGTTGAGAGCAATGATTCAGGGGACTCAGATGATGATGACAATGTGCAGTAAGTTTGACTTTGCCTTGCTTTGTTACTTCTGTAAATATTCTAACACGATCTCTTCCGCTATTCAAAACCCTCACAGAACTGCAGCAGACTCAACGGGTATAGCCGCAACTGTGATGCAATTTTGGCTAAAGCGTAAACCTAGGCTTCTTCATGATTACTCTCTCGTAGGTTATATGTTGTCTCCAAATCCTACAATCATGGCACATGCCAGTGACAACAAGACTCTTGATCATGATGGGGCTGCTGAACGACTCATTACAAAGCTACTACTTGACCCAAGTTTGGTGGGAAACAACTCAACCATCCAGAGGGCTATGCTGATCGATACCTTCATGGAGGAGTACGGGGACTTCACAAACAGGCGTGGAGTCTTTGCACGAGATAATATTTGGATCATGGCTGCTGACGAGAACTGCAAGGCCTACCGATGGCATTTCAAGTACTCTTATCAGCAAACAAAGGTGTTGGGTAAACTTGCTTGCCTCGTGCTCTCCAAGATTTTGGGCATCGGAACTGCTGAGCGGAACTGGAAGCAGGTCAAGGCCGTCAAGTCTGGACAGCGTGTCAACACCTCCATTGACAAGACAAGGAAGCAGGTATTAATCTATGCACAGTATCAATAAATGCATGCCCAAGCTCGAGCAATGAAGCTATCAGTGGCTGGCAAATTGTGGGATGATAAAGACTTTGAAGGCCTTAAAATGGATACATTCTGCAAGGAGATCCAGATGTCCTTAGAGAACGAGAAAGTTGGGGAGCCTGAGGAGCCGGTGCATATTCTTAGATTGTGGAAGGAACAGTGGAAACTGAAGAAGATTGGACCGCAAGACAACCAGCGGTATCTGAATCGGGACAGATCATCCGATTGGTATTGCGGTTAACATCAATACAAGGATGGCAGACACCAGCATCGACATTTAATATGATCCAATTTGTGAGAGCAGAGTGAATGCAGGGGAGGAGAAAATTTATGACAAAATAGAGGAGGGAAGTGGGGGGAGGTGATCATTGGATTTTCAAGATTAAAATTTAAATGAAGGAAATGAAAGAATTTTTAAATTGAAAAAGACATACCAAAAGTTTCTGAAAAAAAAGAAAAAGAAAGAATTTATAGAAACAAAATAAGACAAGGAAATGGCAGGAACATGGCTACATTAAATGGTAGGGAAAAGGAGCGGTATATAATGACAGCCAGAAATTAAGTGGCAGATAATAGAAATTGAGTCTCATAGGCATGTACTAATTCCATTTCCAGCAGAGTTTTTGGAAGAGATTTTCTTCTTAGGCATGTACCAATGCCCAACTGATTCCCAACCCTTAGCTAACCCTTAGCTTTTAGTTAACCCTAATTTAGGTCTCGATGACAATTGTTATACCAGCTGTAGTAGCAGTGTTTTTTTGTTGGTGGTGAATGTACACAACTACCGTCCAATCCACAGTTTAAGAAATAAGCAGCATAAGAGAATTCTGAGAAAGGGTATCGCTACATATACCCACATCTCATGTTCTCTCTATTCCTGTGTATGCACCCTTATAAATAGCATAGTCATTTTCCTCTTTAAATCTCAATTCCAACGATATGTGGGTTGGCTATGTTCCTTGTAAAAATCAGTCATAAGTTATGTTAGGTGCACCTAACAAAAGCACCCGCTGACACACTTACTAACAAAAAACTACAATGCAACCAACTGACCAGCATGCCAACTATGCAACCAACTCACCAGCATGCCAACTGAAAGGATTGCCACACCTCCCATCACCTGGGAGTGCAGCAACTATGCTCATGCCAATGAGGGCACCAAGCCCAGACCATGCTTGGGATGGGGTTCCCTCGAACCCATCCATTATATGATTTGGAGGCAACTGGATGGACTTCCAGGCCCTTCTGCCATCAGTGAACAAGTGAACCAACCACTCCAATGTGCACTCTCCACTGGAGCATTTGCTCATGCCCCCATTCCCAAATCACAGCATACTTGACACACTGATATTGTCACTTTGCTTATAGGGACACTGGTGGATGTGGTTGGGATCACGGCAAAAATAGGGGGAAGGTCGTGCCCCCAACACAATTGTTGCAGCAACCATGTTTTGCATGGTATGAAGGTTAAGGTTTGAAGGAAAGGATGAGATAAAGGGGTGATGAGGAAGATGATGTGTTGGCAGTTTATATAATAACTGATGGGGTGGTGGGATGTAAGGTGGGATTTCTTGGGCAGCATCTGGCAAAGATAAGAGCAGACAATTACGATGGACTAACTCTGATGATTATCAAGATTTACACTGAAAGATGCAATAACATTGTAAAATGCAATAAAATGCATCAAAATGGGGGTTGTTGTGTTGGTGCGATCCTTGGGGATTGTAAATGTTTGAGGTTTTAATAGTTAGTATAGTGAATCTATTAAGGTTGCAAATACTGACTAATCCTCTCCACTACATAATAAGATAACAATAACATGATAATACTAATTCAGATTGATTGGATTACAAAAATTTATGGCTACCTATTAATTAAATCCTATTAGACCCTCACTTCATTGGGGAAGAATGATAATCTGGTCGTCCTTCACACATTGCAGACCATCATGTCCTCAATTGCATGCTTGGCTGCAACAATCCATTTGGCAACCTAATGACAAGTGGGGCAAGGGAGCAGCATGTCCAGATCTTGTGCAAAAATCCACTCACAATACTGATCATGTACCATTGCTTTAAGGGGCTTGTTGTAGCCCACGTGGACAGGCTGCACCATTCTGAATGCATCTGGGAGGGGTGAAATCAACCTCCTTGCTGAGGGCCTGGATTTTCTGAATGACCACTCCCATTTTGTGGAGTTTAAATTCATCCAAAAAGAGAAGTGGCACAATCCCACAGGAACATTGGTGACATATGGCTTTAGGATCTGTTTGACCCAAGCCAACATCATCTCTTTGTAAAATAGGTCTTCTCCTGGCAGCAGTAGCAAAGGTTGATGGGCAATGTTGGACTTTCTTCTTGCCTGTGGAGGACCAGAATAATATAAATAATTAGTATGATAGAACAAGAAGCAAATTCAACCACTCACCTTTAAACACCACCATTGACTGCACCTTTTGCACAGATGCTGTGATGCATGCTGCGGTGGTGATGCACTTGCTATCAGCTGAGCCTTGCAGTGCATGCATGTTGACAGTGCAAGTGCCAAAGTGATCAATCATAGTCCCACCTAACATTGCATGGTAGACTGGTGTCTGATCCATGTTAATGATTTAGGTAGGACTATGATGGGCACCTTTGAGGCAGGGGTGGATTTACTCAAGGAAATTGAGTGCATCTGCTTCCACCTTTCAAGGTTTGTGCTGAGAAGTGTGAGTTTCCTCATGGTGCATCAGATTGTTCCTCACTAGGAAGCATGACAGACAAATCTTCATGGCCCCTTTAGAATGGTCATTGCCTTCCTTAGAAGGGTGAAGTGATTCACTTCAAAACCCTTCTGCCTCCACTGCTTGATGAAATCAAGTAGGCCCTCCTCAATATTGGACATGAGACTTGTAGGGCCCTGATGAAGAGACATCTTGGAAGCCTTCATAGAATTATTTAAACTATGCCTGATTTCCTAGATGGTCTTTAACCACTTGTAAATAACCAAAGGATTCATTTGAACATGTGCGGCAGCTTGGGCTAGATTGAGATGCTGCTGAGACTACAACTTCTCAACACTAGAAAGGATATTCATTTTCTCCACATTGGTGTATCTGGTCCAATTTCCCATGAACCCAGACTCATACCTCTCAATGTGATGGGCCAAGTTGAATCCTCCTGGGTTGTAGATGATCTTCATGGGTGCCAGAGGGGGGATTGGAACAGGACCATGTGGGACATGTCCATTGGCCTGGCTTTTTTTATGTAGGATCTAATACAGAAAAAGGTCATGACCATGCTGCGCCAAAAAAAAAGAAAAGAATGGGGTATGTAGGAACTATAGAAAAAACTATTTTGTCTATTTAGCACCTTTAGCTTCCCATTTGCAAGACAGCATGTCGTTTTTGATTTCTTAAACTGCATAGCGGATGGTACATTGGGTTCCCAGCAAGGTAGGCTTTTTAGGCTTTTAAAACCTAATTAGGCTTTTGGATGAGGCCATTTTTCTTGGCCGCCCAATGCTCCCTCGAACACAGCCAGATTATGTGGGAATGACCATGATGTACTCTAGCAGATGACATGTCGTGCTTGGCAGATTGATAGATGGGTTGTATGTATCAATCATCATTTGGGGGACCATAGGGTATTGTTGTTGATTGTTGTGATGTTGTGATGTGTGTTTTAGCTAGCTAAGGCTAGCAAACTGAACCAATCAACCAAGGTGGCCCCCATTTTCCCAAGGCTGCAATGGTCCCCCACTCCCAGTGCCATTGCAAGCAATATCTAGCCATATTATTTTCTGATTAGACTATGTCATTAAAATAGGGATATATCATTATTAATCATTTAATTAGACCACCCTACTTACAATGCACTGATGGGAATTTGTGGCATGTTTTCTCTAGCTGCCAATGTAGGAGTATGTAGGTTTTGTACTGGGGGATTGGTGCTAATCTCCAGTGAGGTAAGGAGGAGCATGATTGGCTGAATTTGAGGCATCTCAATCGGCAGCCTTCACTCCAGATCAGTTGTTGCACCACATCCACCCAGCAGGGGCATCATAAAGGCATGATTTGTGGTGGCAGTGGTGACAAAGGAGGCAAGAAAGGAGCAGGGGGGGATGATTCTCCACAGGGCAAATAGCTGCATCCATTGACCATGGTGGACGCTGTCATCCAATGACCACCACAGGGCCCGAGTTACATTCTGTCATCAAAGCATACAACAATCAACTTATATACAATGTGATGGGTATTAGTTGTTAAAACTAGAATATACTATGATTATTACTATTTTTTATGACCTACTATTCCATCTTGGTGCATCAACAAATTGTCATGACTGACACCTAATTGCTGATGGATGTGATAGTCATGCTGCCTTTACAGAGTACCAGTGGCAACAATCACCGCACATATATGCCATTATGTCCCTCCTCAGGATTTGTGAGCTTGGGTTTCCCAATGGCATGTCCAGGCATGATCCAGCATAGGTTTTAGTCAGACAAGCCTACATAGGCCTTTTTAATATCATGATATTGAGAGTAACTTTAGCTCTCACATGGAGTAACTGGCCTCTGGCCTGCTGACACTGGGTTTTGAAGCATCAGTATTCTTGGAACACCCCCAGTGGTTATTTAATTTATTGATGATATTCTTGGGAATGGTCTAGAACATCATCAAAATGTCATTATAAAAAAAGCCTAATTAGGCTTTTGCTCTGCCGGGAACACGACATACCTATGCAGAAATTATTTTTTGTGTAATCAACCAAACAATTGTATGATACCCATTTTAAGGTACATACTAGTTGGACAGATCCAAAGTGTCTCAGTTAGTCATAGAGACCACTGCAGTGGATGATGGTCAGGAAAATCTCCTTGCATTAACTCCAAGTATAAGCATATGCTTATGTGTACATAATGGAGAATCATATCTCTCAATCCAACTGTGAAGGCGGCAAAACCAACCAAACAAAGTTGTGATGGATATGCCCTTGTCCAGGGATTGCTAGCAGAACAAGTAGCTTTTGCATTCAAATGATCACTAGCTTTCTAGTAGCCTTCTTTTGGATAGACTTTGATGTTGTTCAAAAAATTCATTGGTTTGATGCCAAAGATCCAAGCACCAGAGTCAAGGTTGGCAAAAGACAAGCTTGTAAAATGCACGACATGCTGGTGATGCATTGAATCCTCATTGTTTTTGTGTTTGACTCTCTCAACCACCAACCTACTGCATTTGTAGCCTCCTTGACCAAAAGACCCAGTATCCACCAAACATCATCCACCCTCGCTCCACTACCTAAGGTGAGTTTGGCAAATCTAGTTAGCCTTGAAGGTACAGGGAGTTTAAGATACAAAAACAGGCAGGAAGCCCCCATCATTTCAAACTTTCCCTCCATTTTAGAGACCCTTTGCACTTTGCACATCAGAAACTGATGGCAAGGTGACATTGATGAGGCATTGAAAAAAGTACTCTCATGCCTCTGGGTTAGTTTATATTTACTTGTCTGAACTACTCTAAGATACTTCCTACAATACAACTTACCAACAATAACCTACCTTCATGAAAACATGTCAACCATAGCGGCCCCTCCCCCCATCCAAAATCAATCCAAAACTTGATGAGGATAGCGGCAGATTGCTGGGGTTAGTACAAGTTGAATCAACACAACAGCCTAAGAAAAGCATTTAAAATATCTATAAAAACTTACCTCCTACATAATAATATTAAATAAAATAAAGAATAATGTTATATCACAAACCCAACAATGAATGGTCTTAAACTAGATCGTGCAACCTTCAAGTTTTGAAAGCAAATGTACACCCTATAAACTTGATTTTGACAAGTAAACAGCTTTCAGTTTACCTGTGTAAATATTCGTCTAATTTTATATGAATTCCTATTTATTTAGAGTATTCGAAATACACTAATTCCTTTGTGAGATTGAGAGTTGAAAAAGGCTTTCAGGAACTGCTTTTGATGGGTGTGAGCATCATGCAAAAATATGTCAAGGACTTGGCTGTCGCCAAGTAGGAGTAGAAGGGGTCAGTGCCCATTGTTTCAATGCAATGGCCAAACAAAAAGCACGAAAAAATACTCCAAAGACTCACCTTTAACAGTGTGCATGCCAAGCCGCTGCACATAAAATAATAGTAAATTAAATAAAGGATTAGTTAGTTTCATTTTAAAAAGTTGTATCACCATGTTGCAATGATCGTGATCAATCATACGAGGTGCGATGGACACACTTACCAACTTGGGGCGACCATGGTGTTGACTTGTTGTGGGATTGTGTGCTCCCCCATCATAAGTCTCCGAGAGAAGAGAAGTATTAGGCCATTGGTCTCTGGGCCTTGACAGATAAATTTTCACGAAGAATTTAGTACTAAAAAGCCCATTTTGCCATTGGTTTTTAATAAATTTTGAGCTGGGTGTCTTATTTATTTTTTCTGTGATTTTGAGAATACATATGAAGGTATAGGTTTGCATGTTATTTAGTTTACTGGGGTACAGTGAAAATTGTAAAATAGTTTACATAGCGCTCATGAAAGGGCCAATGTAAACATGAAGCTGGCCTAATGTTTTAAAAGTTTATGCACTACCATGCACGAGAAGCAATAATAATGTAGATGTAGAATTCTGTTGAGATAAATAAAATATGGGCTTTAGATTTATAGAATCTATGAAGTGAAGTGAATGTTGAATTGATGGGTATTCACATTTCTTATCCCATAAAGGTGGTATGAGAACTTATGATTCTTATGGATCCCACTAACTATGGCCAGGAGTTAGGTGAGCCTTGGTATCTACCGGACATACTACAAATATGAGAATATCTATAATAGTCGATCACATCATACTATTATTCATAAGTATTAGGTAAGATCAACATACAGACGAAATGCTTGTGTACTAAGTAGGGTTTGGTACAAAATATAGACTCCAATTTTTTTCTTTTGAACACTCCTACATATGTAGGGCTTTCATTTAAAAAAAGATGTTTTGAATCCATTTACGTGAAAGGCCATTTTTATTAGCTTTTTATGCACCATGTTCATCGGAATACAGTGCATGAAAAATGGAAAACTAAGAAAATTGAATGTTGAATCTAATACTTCCATTTTTCATGTATCCCTATTAGCATGTAGGATTTTTCTTTCAGGACATTGAATGTTGTCACAAAATAAGAAAAATCAAGGATAACAAGGAGAAAACAATTCAAGTCCATTTAAAGGCTCATGTACCCAATTCAGGGGAATGTATGCCCCATCTGCCACCATTATCAGGTAGTAAAGAGCATCATTCTGCTTCTGATGCACTTGATTGCAAAGCTGCATCTTCTACAATCAATTCCATGCATAGTCAGAAGCAAGTAGTTTTTCTAGCCTTTCCTTTTGTCCTCTACTTGCAGTTATCTACATTAGGTGTTGCAATCAAAGGCACAACAAGTTTTTCCTCCCCAAAAGGAAAAACTTAATTTTTCACATGAGCCACAAATAGAGTTCTCTCTGTTTAATCAATAAGACCTAATACTGATCCCCTGAATATCATTCGGCCATGGCCTACGGTAAAACCTAGTGAAAAATGCTCATTTTTGACTTAAACATAATTGTTTCCACCAAAATCAAAAATTCACCTTGTATAGATAGGACCATTAGATTTGCCTTCCTCACAAGACCATTTAATTGATCTCCAGAATTAAAATTTTTCTTAGATATTCGTACTGGATCTCAGAT
>JALLPB010000628.1:0-14059 GCA_036939975.1 Cyclostephanos tholiformis | reverse complement strand
GAGGACAAAAATTCGAGAAGTTATAACAAATTTACGAAGCCCTAAAAAAAGTGGAGGTAGATCTACGTCCATAGCTGTTAAGCTGTTAAAACGACCATAAATAATTGTGAAGCATTTTTCCCCATATTTGAGTTCTATGTCGGAACTTGTATCAAAGCACAAATCTATTTTTTTGACTAGTAGAAAACCAATATGAAAGAGGAAGTTTGATACATCATTGGAAGGAGGAGAAGAAGATCGTTCCAAAAAGCTACTTGTTGCCACATGAAAATGACTGTACCATGGCAAAAAGGCTCTTAATGTGTCATATGGCATGCATATTTCTTAAAATGACCAGGTCATTTGGGGCTTGCCGGGCTCGTGATTGAATACAACTGCACGTAATTCAAAATTCATAAAAATATTTTTTTCCCAGACTCCTTGAGACAAGATCTTTCAAATGAGCTACTCAGCTCAGCATACTTGTATGACAAAATTGTTGCTCTGCTATTTTTATTTTCATTTGGCCTTTCTTAAAATGTCAACTACTCTAGTAGTTAACAACACCCATGATGGTGATGGGGTATCACTGTAGGAGGAAAAAATTCGGTAGAGCCAGGCCAAAACCACATTGGTCACAGTTGAGCAGTCACAGGAGCGCCAGGAAGCCATGTCTGTGGCTAAACTGTGATGTGGGCAGTACTACTAGTATGGACGGGCGGTAGGGGAGGAGGCACAACATCACAGCAAGTGGTGGATGATGGTTGTTTCGGAGGTACATACAGATAGAGTAGGTATGGTAGTAATTGATGCAGTTGTTGTTGGATTGCGAGTCGTTGTCCTTTTTTTTTTAACGTGGCGAAGAATCGAAAAGAAATGTTTATAATACGCCGGCCGGTATTTTCCCACGCTGGAATCGTATATCCCATTTCAAAAATGGGAAACAGGAAGCATAACCCGCATCTTTCAAAACGCCGGTGGCACACCCAAAATATGAAAAACAACGGCGATATGAGTTTCAATATCAATCATCGGATAAAAGAGAAAGCCTTCCCTTCGCTGTGGTCAAAATACAAAATACATACAGTAGTAACAACGGGCAAATTGAAATCCCTGCATGTTTGGAGTTATGGGAGGCCGCAAACCAAAATTGGAACTTGAAATCGATTGAAAACAGCACAAAAAATCAGAGAAAGAGACAATGGTGTCGCCCTGAAAAAAATTGATCCTGTCCAAACAACTCTCTCTGTGTGATTCATAGCCAGTATTCACACCATCCATTGCCACCGGATCATGCCCCCGAATGACGACGCAGCGAAGGATGCCGATCAGCAGACCGATGCCAATCATCGGGGCGGCGTGGGGGTGGACGTTGGCGAACCAAGGGAAAAGAAGGAGATGTCGGTTGGCGAGGGTAGGAGCGAGGGAGTAGACGCCACAAGCGAGGTTCTACAGGCCAAGGGCGAGGGGGAGGGAAAGACTACCACCGCGGCCCATCCCGCCACGGAGGGAGGGGGGGGAAGTACGTCGTCCATCGTCGCGACCGCCGCAGCAGCAAATGCCACCGCGAAGGTCGACGAACAAGATCGACGACGCCAACAACGAGATGATCACGGCGTCGAGGACGACGAGGTAACGGCCACGTGGTCTCTCGACAGCGACGGTCGTCCCGTGTCCATGCCACATTCGTGGCATCCATCCGCCGTCCACGAGGGAGGAGGAGGAGGGGGGGGTGGAAGGGGCGCGTCATTCGGGAATTACTCGAGGGGGGGAGGAGGAGGCGGCGTCGTTGGCGGAGAAGGAGGCGCGACGATTATGACGATGCCCCGGTGCGGCGTCCCCCCCCCGGTCAGCCTTTATTCCCACTCGCGCAGGGGCGCGCACGCCTCGTCCGCCCACCATCCCTTCCGACCGGTGCGTTCGGTAGCCGACGGTCGGCATCGACAACAACACCCCCCCCCCCCCCCCCCCCCCCCCCCGCGNCCCCCCCGCCCCCCCCCGCCCCCCCCCCCCCCCCCCCCCCCCGAGATATCACGGTGGTGGCCACCATCGCCAAGATCAGCAGCATCCCTTGCAGTACGCTGCCCAAGAGGATTACCCTTATCACGGCGGTCACAGATCGGCATCGTCCGTGGTGGTGCCGCAGTCGATACGCCACGCTCCTCCTCCCCATCCACAGGAGCACGGGAGGTATCCGAGTCACGTCGGCGTCGGCAGGGCGCCGCTGCCGCACTTCATGGATCGTCGTCCTCTCCACGGTCAGCAGCAACAGCCGCAGCGAGACTACCGCGCCGATCATCCGTCGGGAGGCGGCGGCGGAATCAGAGGAGTGGGAGGGGGGCTTTACTATCCCCAAGAAGAGCAGCAGCAGCAGCAGCCCCACCACCACGTCAGGAGGACCGACGACTACCATCGTTCGCCGACTGAATCCCCCTATCCCCCGTCCAATCAATCCAACATCCAACACCCTTCCATGACCCATCGTCCCTCGACTCATCAGGTCGCGACGACTCCGTCTTCGTCGTCACAATTGCGAATGCTGCACCATCCTCCCTACCACCCGCAGATGCTATCTATGAATGTCGGCAACGTCGTAGGGGGCGGCGACAACAGCAATAATAACCCCCTCCTTTCCACCCGACAACGCAACCCCTCCCAAAAGGGTTGCTCCTGCCGCAAGACTCGCTGCCTCAAGCTCTACTGCCAGTGCTTTGCCGCATCGGTCCTGTGCTCTGCCCACCAGTGCATATGCGACGGTTGCCAGAACATCGAGGGGGAGGCCCTCAAGGGGAATCGGGGCGCAATCGCAATTGCGCGGCGGCAGGTCCTCGTTCGCAACCCGAACGCGTTCGAGAACAAGTTCTTCTGGGGGGACGTCAGAGGCAACGGCATTGGCGGTGCGGGATCCGTCGCTGACACCAACGCGTTCGCGCCCGACGCCGCGGTCAATGCGTCTATGGCGACGATCTACAGGCCGCCGCCGCTCAGGCACAACGGTAGCGTCGACTCCGGTCATCTGATGAGGCACACGCAGGTGGGGTACGGTGGGGTCGTTGACGGGAACGATGTCCAACGAGGATGCTCCGATTACGACGTTCCAGTGCTTCAGCAGCAGCAGCATCTGGGCAGGCTGGTTCCCCCTCCCCCACCCCCAACGGGATTGCCGCATGTCGAGTTTCAATTCCGATCCCTTGATTGTCCGTCGACGTCGTCGCTTCGTGCGGTAGACTTGGTCGATGAGACTGTGGAGGAGATTAAGGCCTCCGTGGGATGCGAAGACAAGGAGGTCAGAGGGCCGAGCGAGGAAGGATTGGGAGGCGACGATGCAGGGGCAGTCGCAGTCGACACTTCGACGAGCACCGAGACCAACAAGATCGACGAGGAGAAGGAGGTGGATGACAAGCGAGGAGAGGAGAAGGCTCCTTCCAGCAAGTGTGATACATCAAAGTCCTCTCAAGCTGCAAGTTCTAGCATCCTTCAAGAAGTGGACGACGTCGAAATAGATGACCGCCAAAAAGACAGGACGGAAAAAGATACCAGGGTCACTTCACAAATAGTCGATGCTCAAATTGTTGTGGAGATTGAGCGAGAGGTCGACGAGGAAGAGAGAGAGCAACCTGAAAATGATAACTTTATGGGTGCTTCTTCATCCTCCATTTCAACCTCTAAGTCCCTAGAGCCTAGTTCAACGTGTTCTTTTTCGAAGCCGTCCTTCGAAATAAACAACGCGTGGTACCGCCGAGGGCAGGAAAATGACTTGCCACACAGCCGGTCGTGGGATGTTGATCGTAGACAGCGTGATAGTAGCTACAACACCGAATACGAAGGACGCAATGCCGTCATCGAACATTACTATAACCAGCATCATCCCTCCATGAGAGGGTTAGGTTATAACGAAAACAGTTATCGTGGGTTCAATCCTCTAATTCACCGAGGAAACGCAATGAGTAGTGGTACGCCGGGAGGTAGTGTCCATCATACCAGCAGCGACTTAGGTCCTTATCCAACTTTGGCGCATCAATTTCCAGGAGGTAGAGCACCGTCGCATCACGTCATCTTATCGCATCAACTACAAGCGGCGCGTGTCAACATGGAAGGTGAAAGAGGGCATGCCAATACGGACGTGCAGCAAATGCAAGGTACTGTACCATCAAAGGTCCATCGTGTCGGCTGCAAGTGCCGAAAATCTAAATGTCTTAAGAAGTACTGTGAATGTTTCAGCAATGGCATCAAGTGCGCCAGTCATTGCAGATGCGAGAATTGTGGCAATCAGCCCAAGGACGATCTCTCGGGCAATCCACCAGGCTCATCTATTCAAACCTCCATCTCTTATATCGTGACTCTCCCTTCCGACAATTCTATAGAGTCGCCGGGAAGAAGCCTCCACATGGTCAGCTCCGAGGAGGATAAAGCCAGCATCGCACAGCATCCTACAAGCATGCCGTCGTTGGATGCTACCCTCGATGATGATCAACACTCAAAAGAGGGCAGCAGTAAAAACCAAGAAGTTACGACGGATCCATTGGCAGCTACGGCAGAGATGCCGCGAAGAACCTCGGACAATGGCATGAAGTTGGACTTTTTGGCAACTCTTGCTACCTCTGCCCTGGATACTTTGAACGCCGATGCAGTCAACGCTGCCAGTATGCGAGAAAAAAGCACAGAGGAGGGTCGGCATATAGTGAACGGCAAAGAGTGTGAGAGGATGGATCAACAGGAAGCCACTCTCAAGAGACACCGTTCGAGCAGTGATGGTAAGGATCCACGCAAAAGGTACATGTCCGAACAACAAGAACAGCAACGGCATCATTACGAGCAGAAACTACACCAGTACCAGGCCCCACAAACCCATCATTACGATCAATATGTGCGCCATCATCCGCAATACGAACAACGTGAAGGCCATTCTGCATATCATCAGCAAAGCAGCCATCGTCAGCAGCAACCGCATCACTGGCCAGCTGTACCGCATCAAGTTGACTCCCGCTCTTTTGCTCCTAGCGAGCAACAAGGACACTCACGAAGTGCGCCGCAACCTCAGGCGATTCATCCTCAATTCTCACGCTACCATCCACCACAACACCAAAATCCTAGCACCAAATATGCCACCAAACCGCCCGAGACAGCCGTGCATGTGCCAGAAAACATCTCCAATGCGCACGTTGCTGCTCAACTGAAAAACAGGCTTCCTAAGGGCCTCTCATATCGTAAGGTGTGCAGCCATTGCGGCCGACAGCGCGCCGAACATGCCGAATTCGGCTTCGGCAACAAGTGTCACTTCACGACGTGCGGACGGTGCGGCGCCGACAAGGAACAGCACAAGAATCCTAACGGCACTTGCATAATGGGCGTCTATTGCACATTAACTGAGGAAGACGGTGCCAAGAAGGGCGCGAGCGACAAGTACGACGCTATATTGGCGGATCTGGCGGCGCGTGCCGAATCGCGTGCTCGCATGACTATCGCCCTCGAGAGGTTTAAGGCGGATTGAATTAACGAGTTCAGATATATGAGAAAATTTTAACGTTTTGTGTGTAATCCGAAATATCCCAAGGGTCTTGCTGTCATTGCGGTCATTGAATGGCCCGCATCACAGAATTCACAGAGAATCTATGTTTTTTTTGGTGATCATCACCTATCATATCCCGCAAAAGACTTAATCCTAAAAAAATTGTACAAATACCTACATTCGCTGTACGCGGGATGGTTTACTCCTTTTTAATTGTCTGCCATTGCTTAATCCTCCACCGTCGATAGACCTCGTACGTTCCAAACACATGGTCCCACAGGGTAAGTTTGTGTCCGTATATTCCCATGTTGATGCAATGGTGAAATTCGTGTTCGTCGGTTCCCGCCGCACTAAACAACGAAAGCGTGAGTATCAAGTAATAATGTTGTTATAATACTTTCCAGGATGCAACTCAAACAAATCCAAGATGTTTCATACTCACGTGGGAAACCACCTCACCGGCGACCAGGGGAATGCATATCCCAAATGATCATCCAAGTTTGCAGTGAATATCCATAATCCTATTTGGAGTTGCGTAATGCCATGAGGTCGCACCAAAGCCGACGTCAGGAGGACGGGTCCTGCAATGCTGAATAAATAATCTACCGGGTTGAAATGCTGAGCGGAGAGGATGCTGTTTCGTTTGTATTCGTGGTGAACCTTATGATGCTTGTAAAGCATGGGATAGATATGCATCAGGCGATGCGACCAGTAAAATCCGAATTCATGCAAATTAACTGAAATGATAATGTCCGAGAGCGACTCCAAATACGTAGGCCAATCATCCATCGAAAACGACAGCGTCCTCGACGGTAGGAGTGCGCCCTTCAAATATACGCAAACAGGGCCGAAAAACAGCATATTCACCGTATCGATGACGAGCGACCTGCGCGTGAGTTTCCAGAATTCCCATCGCACGGCCTCTCGTTCATCCCTCCACGGCCACGGATCCCTCGATATCTTGAATTGCTCGAAGAAGTCCCACCCGAGGAGATACGGAGGCATGGCCACCACGAGCGCGTATAGGACGAAGTATGGAAACATGATAGACCAAAGGAATACCTCCGAGATGTGCGGCGAGAGTTTATCGAACATTGCTTGCCAAATTGGTTTGCACAATGGAGGCAGAGCGAAGAACCAGAGAGCGGATTGTAGAGCTCCAAGGATCATGTAGATCGAGGGTGCTCCTTGCATCACCGGGGGGGAGGTTGACCTCATAATTATTTGTTCGTTCTTGGTTATATGATAGAAAATGCTTCCTTATATCGTGAAAATTATATACGATAGAGCTTCGTGGCATGTGCCGACTTGGTCATTCAATCCTTTGTTCCATCCAATTCAATCCTTCTCTTCACAAGGTAGGACGAGAGTTCTGTTCACTCGTCCTTTCGCAGCTAGCCTGCCGTAGCCTGCCGGAGTGATGTGTGGCATGGGACATCTATCTCCTCCTCTTGTGTGATTCTTAGATGAGATACCAGTCTGATCTCAATAGAATTTTAATCGTATCTTTTTTTATTCGATGATGTAAATATAAATAAAATGACTACTACATACCCTATTGATTATTGATACACACACATCATCACACTACATTACAGCCCCGAAATAATAATAATATATTATTATTTTTTGTCAAAAATTCGAACGTCTCCGCTCCCCTGCCCTATTACCTCTATTATCGGTATATCCTTCCCAGCAACAACCGATCGCGTCATATCACAACATCATCATCACATCATGTATAATATATACGTATGGAGGGCGTCAAGGCAACAGTTATGACCGCGCCTCGATCTCGCGATCGCCTCGCGGCGTCGATTCCCCGTGCCGCGCTGCTGACGAGGACCATCGGATGCTGCTGTTGCCTCGTCGGGATCGTCCCGTCCCCACCCCCCCCCCACGCCGTCGCCGCGGCCGCGACCTCCATGGACGTCGTGGCATCGGTTCCGTCGTCGTCGTCGTCGTCGTCGTCGCTCGAACGTCGTCGATCGAATGATGATAATAACAACCTCCTCTCCTCCCGTACTCGAACATCGTCGTCGGGGGGCGGTGCGACGACTGGGTGGAGGAGATCGGGGGGACGTCGATTGTACGAGACGATGGTAGCCCACCAAAAGACCAGCGGCGGCGGCGGCGGCGGCGGCGGCGGCGAAGGAGGAGGAGGAGGAGTAGTAGACCCGAGGTACGATGGAGGAGACGGGACGTACAACGACCACGGCGACGGGCACGATGTGGGGGGAAGGACGTACCCGATTTCGGCCGCGAGCGATCTCTCGACCTACGCCCGCGCGGGCGTCGTCGGCGACGCGACGTCCTCGTCGACGTTGCGATACCCCTACATGGCATCCCTCCAGCTCGAGGGACACGATCCGACGTCGTCGGCGTACCCGGGCGACGGCGATGACGGAGGGGGGGGGGGGATCATTCGCGCGTACGACGCGCACGTGTGCTCCGGCGCGCTCGTCGCGCCGGACCTCGTATTGACCTCGGCCCACTGTGCCCATTACGCCCCCCCCGGCACCGACGAGTGGGTACAGGCCTTCAACGGGATCGAGATCGGTAGGGTTCGCCTCGACGACGACGACGAATATGGCGAGATGACGACGGTCGAACCGTATATTATCGAGGACGCGTCATCCCCTTATTACGAGAATTTGATACCCGACGAGCTAATCTTGCATCCGAATTTCGACGCATCGACCTACGAGCACGACGTCATGCTGATCAAAATTTTCGGCAAAAGTCGATTCCCCCCATTAAGAATCGCGACGGACGCGACGACGGTTGATCTCGCGTATGCCACGGCGTTGGGATGGGGTGCCGATTCCGCGACGTCCGACGTTAAGTTCTCGAACGAATTGAGGAGCGCCACCCTCGAATTCATGACGAACGACGAATGCAAAAATATCGAGGTAGAGGTGCGCGATCCGGATACGGGCGCGACGTCGACGGTGGCATTGCGGGGTAACGTTTACGACGACATGATGTGCGGAACGACGCCGTCGACACATGGATCATCCCGTCGGATATGTTACGGCGATGCCGGTGGACCGGTCATACTGGAGGGCGAGGGATACGAGGATGATTCGGTCTACGGGATAATATCATGGGGATACGGATGCGTGAATCGGGATTATCCGACGGTCGCGACGCGATTGTCGGACCATTACGATTGGATACGCGATACCTTGTGTCAAAAGAGCACGGATCCGCCCGCGATGTACGATTGTCCCACCAGGGATGGCATGTCCGTGGCGAGTGGGGGGGGGGAAACACAGACCGTGACGCTCAAGTTGAATTTGGACGCCATGGCGGTGGAGACGGGATTCGTCATCGAGCTACGCGATAGTCGAGTGGTCATCGCCCAGCGTCAGACGGGTTACTACAAGGCCAGGGGTAACGAGGTCGTGCACGAGACGATGGACCTGCCGAGCGATCAGTGTTACAGGCTTATATTGTTGGATAGTTACGGCGACGGATTCTGCTGCGATATGGGGGGTGGAAACGCGATATTATTCCTTGGTACGGACGTTGGCCACACCACGGGACATAGGCTTGTCGAGGTGAATGGGAATTTCGAATTCGATAAGAGCGGTGAGTTCTGCCTGATGGGGGAGGGCTCGAGTAATCAGCAGACGAGCGATGTCACCCAGGCGGGGTCGGGGGTGGTCCTTTCCTCGAGTCCGCCCACGAGCGCATCGACATCTGACTCCGATACGATGGTACCATCGCCATCGCCGACGTCGGAAGAGGGGGCCTATCCTGACGATCAAGTTGCCTCCACCTCGAGTTGGAACGGACCCGAGTTGAGTCCAGATTTCGATTATTGCACCCTGTTCTGCAGTACCAGCCCCGGCGTGATGTGCGGAAAGTATCAGTGTTCATTAACCTCCAACGCCATCGCCACGAGCGATACCCAAGGACAGGAGACGAGTAATCCCCAAGATACCGACGACGAGGTAGGGGTCGATCAAGGTGTTTATCTGACCTCGAACGAATATTACACTCCCTCCTCGGAACACTACATATCGGTCAAGTTCCAGTTCGATGACAACCCCGAAGAGATCAGTTGGGTCCTGTTCGACTTGGTCGAGCAGGAGACCAAGGTGTTCGTTGACTACGGTGCCTACCCCAAGGAAGAGTACGCGAATAAGCTCCTTACCATCCCAGTTACAATGGACGGACCCGAGATGGGCGAGAAGCATTACGTTTTCACGGTTTACGACGAGAATAGCGACGGCCTGTGCTGCGATCGGGGCGAGGGGTACTACAAGGTCTATTTAGGAGATGTCGAGGACGACCACGAGCTGCTTGGGGATTCCGCCTTCAATTTCTCAAGCAGTTACTACTTCACCCTCTTCAAGACGGAGGACGAGACGGCCGATTCTGTGAATCAGAATACGACAGCGGGCTTCTTTGCCGAGAATGCGACCGTGTCGACGGCTGAGTCGAATGAAACCGCCTCCACATTGTCCCCGACCCTCATGCCCTCGGAGGAGCCCACGGCGCAACCAACGGACCCGCCGACGCGATCGCCAACGCGATCGCCAACGTGGCGTCCTACTCACAGCCCGTCAACCGGAAGGCCGACGGACCCGTGGGAGATACGACGTCCCGAGGACGCAGCCGCCCTCGGTGCACGCTGGAGCATGCCCAGCAAGACCTCACCAGGTACATTTAATGATATCGGTGGCGATCAGCGAAAGTACAACCTCAACGCGAATAGGGCCATGATTAGCGCAGCCGCTAACGATTTTTCGACGAGAATGAGTGTCGCGGGGAGCGCGGTGTTAGTGTGTTGGTTACTCAGTTAAAACATATTACATGATGTAAACTGAAAAATAGTCAGTAATTAATTTACATAAATATGCCCGCATCATACGCATTTGCGTTTTATCAAATGCTACGCAAGTTGTTGCTGGACTGTGTATTTATCTCCTTGATAAGCTTATTCGTTGGGGCAACATCGAGCAACAATAAGGGAAATGAAACGAAAACGATTAATGTCCCTTTTCTGTCTTTTATTTTGGGGTTTAACATATTAATTCAGGAATTCGCCAACAATAATAAGGGCTGTGACATCGTCGTGATCCCCCTATTCCCGATTGGGAGGAAGATCCCAGGTCAACGGATAATCCCTCCAAACGTTCATTTCAATCAAGTCATAAATAGATTACTTCTTGATAGCAAAGCTTTCTGTGAATTCTCTGGCTCTCCTCAACGCCTCCTTCTCATCGCTCTTCCAAATTTCCGCAACCGCGTTGTCCAGCGGATCGTCGGGATTGGGCGCCGAAAGCAAGGCCTGGATGCTCAACAGGACGGTGCGGATTTGCAACGCCGGTGACCACTTGTCCTTCAGAATGTCGAGGCAAATTCGCCCGAGCTTGTCGACATTGGGATGGTAAATTTTGGTAAGGAACCGGACTTTGGGTGGGGCCATTGGATAATCCGACGGCAGGAAGAGCTCGAGCTGGAAAACGCCCCTCTCGTAGGGCGAGTCGGAGGGCCCCTCGATGGAGACAGCGAAGTAGCGTAAATTGTCGGCGTAGGGCGTGGCCGATATGCCGGCTACGGGCTCCGCGATTAACCGCTGCGTTTCCTTGACGATGCGTCGCGGCAGTAGAGAAGCAGCCGACATTGTTTTATTCCACGAACGTCACTTCGTCCTCCCACGAAATTGATTGTTACGCCGTCGTCCTCCTCACTTCAAAATAATAGTCCCGGGTGTTTTACGTGGCGATGAGACAAAGAATATGTAGTACTATTCCCACGCAGCGAGCTTATTTTTATCTCGACCCACACACATAAAAGAGAATGAAGCTGCTCGTATGGTATGGTGCATACCACCTGTGATTGAGTAGTATCTACTGCTCTCTCCCGGAGGGAACATCATTTTTTCCCATGACATCCACGAAATCTTCATTCTCAGCATTCAATGAAGTCGACGAGAGCGTCGCCAAGCCCGTCCTTGGATCGGATGGGGCGGCGAGGTGGCAGGACTTCAAAAGCAAAAGCAAGCTGGACACGAAATTCAGCGTCGCGCCCGCTATGCCATTGAAAAAACTCGATCGAGCCCTTGGTACGAAAAGTATCCGCGACGAGCAGGCCAATGAGGCAAAGATACGCAGGGAGGCGGGCGACAGAGAGGCCGGGGCGGGGTATTTAGTCTTCAAGCGAAAGACTGACGCGGAGGAAGTCGCTGAACGGAAGAGGGCTAAATTAGTTATGGATCGAGTGAGACCGGACGATGTGCCGTACTTTTTGGAGGCTGCTTCGTTTGAGGGTTACAAATTTGATTACGTCTTCACGACGAGGGATACGAGAGGGACTGGCTATTATTGGGATGGAATGGATTCCCTAAGGAAAGAGCTGGGGCAGCCTCCTACATACACATCAACTGAAAGTGGCAACGACGATGAGATAGCCACGAAAAACAAACCAAAGAAGAAAAAGAAGAAAATACGCGAGCCCGAGTCCACGCCTGAAAGTGATGAATTCAACCCAATGGAACAAGTGGCGCAGGCTATGCTCAGACGAATGCAGGCGATGGGTGGTCCTCCTTCGAGTTTGCTCGGTGTCGCAAACCGGCTTGCAGATGCAGCTGCATTGGGTGCCGATTCTAGCGAATTAGAACTGGTAGCAAATAAGGCACATCAATCTTTGGAGCCCGAACTCATCGCCGCCGGCTGGGAAACCGCAAAGGATCCTAATTCTGGAAAAATATATTACTTCCGACGAAGTACAAACGAGCGCAGCTGGAGAAAGCCCGACCCCCCTAAGACAAATGATAGCGAACAGCTTCCAGATGGATGGAGATCAGCAAAAGATCAATGCAGTGGAAAAGTTTATTACTACCACATGTCAGGGAAAACGTCATGGGACAAACCGATAAAAAAATCTTGATACTACATATGTAATCTTACAACATATAGACTGAGGAATGCTCATGTGTCTAATTCTTATCTCATTTAGACGGTAGTACACAGAAACGCAAGTGCGCAGTAAAGACCACATAACATCACTTCTTCTTCTGAAAATTTCTCTTGCCGCTAATATAATCTTGCCAAAATTGGAAATCAACATGTTCGAAATTATCTTTGACTTCCTCATTTGTGGCCAACAATTCTAGGAAACGACCAAGCCCCAGTAGTTCAGCGTCTTTCCTGCCCTTCTTTCTACGATAGTATGCGGTGCATTTCAATCCGCTCCCTAGATTTAGCGCAAAGTTACGAGCCAAGTCATCTAAATGGACCGTGTTGTGACTGTTCCACTGAGGAAATTTGGACCATATTATTTGTAATGGTTTGACGTAATGTGTAACATCCTTTCCGGATCGATTCGTGCTTACTATTTGAAACATGCTAGTTTTATCCAACACAAAGCATATCTTATATCCGGAGTGAGTAAGCCTGGAAATTCAGTGTTATTAAATGAGTGAGCTTAATAAGAAAAATAATTAAAGACTGGATTGTAACTCACATTCCCAACTCTGTTAGCTTGACCTGGGTGCAAAATTAAAGATGAGTAAAGGTTGGAGAATTTAGCATGACTATTCTCAATGTTGAGGAGAAAATAATCCAAACATCATATGAAAGACATACTTCCAGCCATCTCCACGATGTCTGGCTCCAAACGACGAGATTGTAATATTTGTAGGACCACGTTAGGAACTCATCCATGTATGGCCGTTTGAGTTGATTGGCCACAGTGTCTCCGCTACTTCCTATTTCTAACGCTGTCGCCCCGTTCTCTGTCAAGGTCCTGCTGGAAAAGTCGAGCAAAGTGTGATCCAGGTCAAGGACTAGTAGCGGTTTGTGTGCATTATTTGCTGTTGTTTGAGGGGGGTTGATGATGTGAACCTCAGTAGACTCGGTAAATTTTTGGAGGTTGTCTTCTTTGGCCTTGTGCTGGATCCACTGTTTCATCAAACAAATGCAAGAATTGACGCTGTGAGTATGAATATGCCGACGGTTGTGCAATGTCTTCTAATGACAACACAGCATGTAAATTGTTCACCTCCTCGCTCCCAGCATTGAAATCCAAGTCAAAGTCGTCGATGATAGACGGCAAGTCTGCCTTCTCTGACGGATCTACGAAGATTTGATCCTCCGGGGTACCCATGAGAATGAATTGATGCACTACGACTGCCGATGATTCAGCTGATGTTGCTCCCTTGACTTTCAAGTCAGAAAGCATTGTATCATCGTCAACCACTGACGACAATGACGAGTCAACGTCCTTTTTGAGTCCGATCAACTTCTGCCTTTTTGGCAAGATGCCCGTTTTTTCGTGGAGCATCTCCTTCACATGACCGACATTGGTCGACATCGATGGAAGGCACGTCAATTCAAACTTTTGCTTGCCATACTTAGCGATCATTGTCACCACGGGCGTTCTTTTTCGGGACCAAGGAGAAGAGGCCGCCATTGAGGCCGATGGCTTGGTGTCATCCATGTTATAATTCTACAGGCAACGGACACTTCTTTCATTGACAGGAAAAATAAGACTGGTAAACGTAAAAGGGCACATTGACTAATTTAGCATGTGCCAAAAATAGAGCCGGACAGACTG
>JALLPB010000627.1:0-14073 GCA_036939975.1 Cyclostephanos tholiformis | reverse complement strand
GGGCCCGTGCATCACTTCCCCCCCCCCCCCCCCCCCGACGTTCACGACGACGACGACGACGGATTCTTCTCGCCCCGAGTCGCGCACGGCGAGTGCGGATCATAATATAAGGCGGAGGACGTCATATACGTGGAAGCGAGGCTCCCGCGGGTACATTCTCTTGGGCGGCCGGGATGCGTCGACCGAGGTTGATACGGAGATGACGTATTTCCTGGCGAATTCAATCGCACATATGTGATCAAGTGAGCGTTGGCGATGTCGCTTTCACCTGTAAGCTGAGCGTCGCCAATAATTGGGTGCGACTCGATCCAGGATCCAATCTACATGTGATACCCCATTCTCGTAATCTCCGTGCGAAATCACAGGAGAAAATCACTCGTTCCAGAAGCGATCGCGCGCATTCCTTTCGGGTGGGCGACCTCGCCAGAATATGAGCATTTGATGCCGACCACTACTTGAGCATGCCTTGCCCCTCACAACGGGCTCATTAATTTTTGATCACGCGGCGCGCCCCTTGAATCCGAAAACTCTCCAGAATAAATTCATCTAAGCAATGGTCAAGTTCGTCCTTCTCGCGAAGCTCTGCACCCTCGCCTTCGCATCGGCCCAATTCGTCGAACGAGTTCCTCAACGTCTCCGTAAAGCTCTCGTGGTGAAGTCTACGCCGGAGACTCAGGGCGACGAGTTCGGCCGTACCGAATCCAAACTAGACGCGCTTCCGATTAGGTACCTTCAACTCTCGATGTCCATGGCTTCCGAAATTTCCGTGCTGGCCGATGATATCGTCGATGATGACGAAGCGACCGGAGGACCTGTCGATTGGATTTGTCGATTCTGCCCATCGTACTTGTGTGTCAATTGTGCTTGAGCTTTTTGTTCACGTTTGCACAACAGGATGAAGCGGTCATTCCAATCGTGATGGGTGGAATCGATCGGGCGAGTTTAGTTGTGAGGTTAGAATTTAGTTGGCAGGGATAAAATTTTAGTTTAGTTGTCAATAGCAAACAACGATTGCTTGTAATTAAATTCTCCCTGGTGAAGGTTGATGATTACTCAGACTTTCGCTCCCCGTGCGGTCGTATGATTTTTGACGTCGAATTGAAATTTCGGCTTAGGATTCAAGGGGTCGACTTGCATCCGCGTCAACGAAATCGTTATCGTGTCCCTCGAATCGATTCGTTTGTTTGTCAGGAGGTCCCCACCCTCATCACCCAAGTTATCAACGAAGCACTCAAGTCCCAGATAGTTCTTATCTTTTTCCTTGCCAAAACCCCTCAGCCCATTCCTCCAATCACTTCCGAACTGACATCGCTTATCCATCAGATTAGGAAACGCTGCACTCGCCTTTGCCTTCTTAACGAAGCGAAGAAATAGTGGAATGCTTGGAGCTTTCAGTCGGGCGTGACGCTAGGACCAAAGAGCTACAGATCAATGGTTTTTATTTAGCGAGATCGACTTACGGTTGAAAAGAGCAATGATTCGATTACGGAACAATTACCGTAAAAACCCTCTTCGTACTTCAGTAACCACATGAATCGCGGTTCAGGATCGCCATCTTGCCCCATGACTTGTCTATTGAGGTAAGCGAGCGGGGGAAGTGGCAGATGTCACTGACATTTGCTTGGGAATTTGACCGTTGGTCGATGTAACGTTTGATCATGTTCACTTAGTTTTTCATTTTTTTTTTGAGTTTCTGATGATGGTATTTTTACTGGGCGAAACATAAGTACACTTGTCAGCTCAAAAATAATTCAGCACATCCGCAGAAGTCAATCACGCCGTCGTCGTCGTCCCAACTATGATAGCAACCTCGCAAATCGCTGAATTCATCATATCATCTATGTTTCTTAGATCCACGAATTGTCACAAGAAGCCAACGTCAAATGGCCCTGTAATCGATCCATTAAAGATATGGTCTTATCCAGAGTCGCTGTCTTCCCAAGATTTGCACGTTATCGCCAAGCCATCCGATTCGTTCATCATGGTGTGAGAGATGCCAGCATTGGAATTCAAAAGGCAATCTCCGCCGGACTGACTGATCATCTGCATCAAGCTACGAGGCAAGTAGGTATACTTGGACATATCGACGGGACGACTTTGAAGCTTGGTAACCTTTGACATACGTAGGAATAAATACTCTCGTGCCAGTGTTCGCGTCATTTTTTGCAACATCCTTGCATCTCAATTATCTTCTATATTTACACCCAGTTTTCCTTTGATGCGAGTGTAAGGCATTGGGAAGAAATTGGTTATGTTATGCATCATGAATACCAAAACCAATATTTCTCCAGACCCAGAAACAGCCATCGCTGTTGGTCTCACTCTCGAAATGTGGCTCGTGACCAAACGACGGGAGCTGGAGGTTGAGAAGTATAAGAAGCTTGAACGAGATGTAGCGAAATTGGAGCGCGACAGAAAACGACTTAAAGCACTCAAGGCCCGCGTGTTAGCCCTGGAGACGGCCCAAGATGAAAAAGCCCTATCTCTCGGTCTCGCTCTTCAAAAGGAGAAGGGCAGACGAGACACTGCTAAGTTTAAGCGCGATGGGCGTCAGCTGTTCGCAATCAAGGAGAAAAAGTCCTCCATGGAGGAGGACGTCATGGCTCAAGTTGAAAACCTAGAGCGTGAGTATGACTGTAGCGAGTAGGTTCTTCAACTATAATACAAGAGCAAAGAAGGGAGTCAGTTGTTCGCAATGAAAGAGAAAGTGACCTCCCTGGAGGAGGACGTCATGGCTCAAGTTGAGAAACTAGAGCGCGAATTTGACTGTAGCAAGTAGGTTCTTCAACTAAAATTCAAGAGATCGGCGCAAAGCGACTAAATCCTTCTCATTGTTTTAAAAGACCTTATCTAATAATTTCTAGAATCCCAACGACGATGCTTTTCACCAGCTCTAAAACCGATTCAATCTCGAACCCATCCATCCCGCCAGCTGCCATATCTTCCAGCACAGAACTGGAAACATCGTCATCAACTTCTACACTCGTGCCAAAAAATTCCTAAGAGAAAAATAGAGAGATATGAGAAGAGGGAACGAAAATCATATACCAAAAGCGCGTTGCAACGAAGATCCGCGTAGAAGCCAGACATCGGCAAAGAACATTTACCTGCATTCCGTTGACGAGGCCAGCCATGCCCCCAACGATGGCATTGAAGGCACCCGCCGAGCCTTCCTCGCCCAGGATGGAATCGAGATCGGTTACGCCATCGGCCAAACCCTCAAGGCCCTCGATGCCCTTGATTCCCGCGCTGCCGAAGCCTCCGAATCCGGTGCCGCCACCGAGGAGCAGGCTCGCGCCCGCGGCGAGCAGGACGCGACTTTCGAGGGCGGGCGAGAGCACGGCGACTTTCGGATCGAGGCAGCTCGTCATGGCTTGCACGTGATCGCCCTCGTCGTTCCTTATTGCCTCGAAGACGTCGTACAGCGATCGGAGGTCGGTGCCGGGCTTGCGAATCCCTTCCCCATCACGACGATTCGGGTCCATAACGCTCGCGGTCTGATACTCTCCGAACATCGGATCGCTAAGGCCGATGGTGTAGTACTCGACGGCGACGAGGCTCGGGGGCAACCTCCTTAGCTCCTCCTCGTTCTCGTCGACGAATTGACCGTAGGTGTCGACGGCGTGAGTTTCGAGCATTTCCGAGAATTTGTAACTCAGGCTCGGCGAGAGCAACCATAGCACGCAGAGGGCGATGTAGTACGCCAGGGCCGAATGTTGCGCCAGGAACCGAACCCAGTAGGGTTGATCGCCACCGAGACTTTCCATGATGAGCAGGTGATGGAACTGCGGAACGGGTGGGGGGGGGAGGGGCGTACGTTTTTCGTTGTCGATGCGATGAGCGCATCACGAGAAAAGAAAAATGGGGATTCTCCTCCTACTCCTCTCACCTCATTCCATTCCTCCGCGAAGTGTATACGCTTGATATCAGCGCTCCTTCTCCAGAAACCCAACGTCTCGTACAGGTGAAGCATCGTGATGTACGAGAAGTAGGGCATCCTAGCTACCGTCTCGAGGAGGAAGAACCTACTGAAGACGTACCGTCCCTCGAAGACCACGTCCAGGAGATAACACAGCGCGTAGTACGGCACCTTGATCACGAGCGGCGCGACCTTCGGCCCGCGCGTCCTCTCCCTCTCCCATATCGCCGTGCTATTGAGTGTCAGGTTACGCAACCTCGCTTGCAAATCGATCTGCGCGTCCGTGAGGGCAGGATTGCTCATTTCCTCGTTGTACTCGCCGATCATCGCGCGCAGATTCCGCGCGAATTGCCGCGATCCCAACGATAGTACATTCCCCGGCGGACCGTACCCCTCGAACCGAGCATCGCCGACGGCGTAATTCCGCGATTGGACGTACTCCGACCGACATCCATCCGAGCGCGACGTGTATCCGTAATCCACCCCCGCGGCGACGGATGCGGCGATGGAGGTCGCGATCGACGACCGAACGCCGCCATCGTCGTCGTCTTCGTCGTCATCATTGTCATCGAGCGACGACGACGACGACGACGAAGAGGAGGAGGAGGAGGAGGAGGAGGCACCATCGTCGAGATGATCCCGGACGTAGGCATTACGACGACGTCGTCCATCGTCCTCCTCGCCGATCTCGAATAGATCGTCGTCGACTCCGTCGATGCTTTTCAATAGGTCGAGAGTCTGCATCATGTCGCGTTGCTGTCGCTCGAGCAACCTCCCGAGAGCGTTCCTCGCCACCTCCTTCTTCCGTCGGGCCTCGAGAATTCGTCGGGACGGCGAGCCGATGTTCCAGTCGTCGTCCCCCCCCCCTCCTTCCCCCCCCCCGATCCCGCCGCCCCCGCCGTTCGGGGACGACCGCTCCCTCTTCGTCGTCTCAGACAGCAGCCTCGACGATGATGACGATGTCGAGGCTGTTCCCATGGGCTTTGGCCGTTGGGTCGAATGGGCATGGGAGGTGGGCGGGAGCGCGACGAAGGCCAATGCCGACGAGGGGAGGAATGCCATCGCCGAGACGAGGACGGTCGATCTCATGACTCCTGCCTCTCGCGTTTTAATGTGTGATTTTTATCCCGTCACCGACTCATACGACTGCATGCAGAGAGGGAGTACGAAAACTCTTTTTTATAATATTGAAACCATCGCCTCCGCTGCACCACTCCGCGTCCGCCTCGGGAGTATTTTTATGTGGGATATACATTCCTCTTATATCATTGATCCTTGCGACGACACTGGGAAATTCGAAGAGACAAAAATCAATTTTGTTTTCGGTTTTCTCTCCAGAGGAAGTCGTAATTCGATGCTGCTTGAGTGATTCGTCATGGGTATGACGTATGCCGACGTGATTCGTCATGGGTCTGACTTATGCTGACGTGACCTCGGCCCGAAGCGACCTTCGGTGACGTGGCGAGTAAAAATGTGAATGAATGTCGTCAACAACAAAAAAAGGGAGTGTGATGACCACGCGTCCGAATTGGACGCAGTAGGTTCAGCGTCTTTCGTCACAGAAATTCTGAGAGATGTTTTTGTCCCGCAAGGTGTTTTGTGTGCGTTGTCGTTCATGAGGTGCTGGTGTAGTAGTAATGGAAGAGACACATCAACTGCCAAGTCAGATATTTATCAACTCTCATCCTTCTCATCGCCATAATTCTTTGAAAAGCATATTGTAAGGACAATCAACAACAGAAAGAACTATCAACTTCAATTAATACCTTACCCTGAAATGATCAACAGAAAATCTATCATCATCGCCTTGGCCGCCGCCGCAACTACCAATGCTTTCGTCGTCCCATCCCACTTGACCGCTCATCAAAGCTCCACCACCTCAAGACCGCGATTTGGACCTGTCTTCCATCACGGGTCAACGTCGCTGTCGGCGTCGTCGGCAAAATCCGCCGAGGAAGATCTCGAATTGACGGTCAAGGTCATCATGGCGAGCATAACAGACGACGGATCCGGCGTCGATGATTCGGACGACGATGCCACCCCCGACGTAACGCCGGCCGCGGAGACGACGACGATGATCATGGACATTCCCCCGTCTCCGGCGACGCAGAAACCCACTGCGCCCAAGAAGAAGGCAGGAGGCAACCCGCACAAAGAGGGAGTATTTTCCCCAATAGTCGTTGCCGCCGGGGCGGTACTCGGCGAGGAGCAGTTGAATAAGATCCGAGGCAAGGTCATCGCCCTCCACTCCGATCTCATCAAGTCTTTCGTGGACACGGCCGACTCGACGTTCGGGAAGGCCGTGCTACGACAGCTGTTCAATTTCGTCGACGCCGACAAGTCTGGCTACCTCGACAAGAAAGAGGTGGCCACGGCGCTCGACATGCTCGGTTTCAAGTGGCTCGGTGAGAAGCAGGTGGACGGCATATTCGCCAGGGCGGACGCCGACGGTGATTCGGAAATCAGCCTCGAGGAATTCATGATCGAGGCCCCGAAGACGCTAAGGACGAACCTCGTGAAACTCGCCAAGTCGAACGGCGGGGAGATGGGATTGCTCGTTTAGATGGCGTCTGTAGCCTTCGTTGGAGCTGGGCAGAAGGAGAGACGCGGAGAGGTTAAGAGTCACTTAAGGGACGGGTTTGCGTTTGCACATTAGACTATGATACGCCGATGAGACATTTGAAGTATATATTTACTGCTAGAGCAGCTTAATTAATAAGCCGAAAAATAATCTAATTAGACGTATCGACCTGCCTCATGTTCAAGCAATGGTGATAGAACTCGGTAAATGTCTCATGCAAAATTGGATTTAAACTCCTTTAGAACTCGCATTCAAACGAGCCATCGATTCTTAGAGCTATGGTTGCGTTTGGTACGAGTCCAGCGAATTGCCGGGCTGCCCCTACCACAGTCAGTTGTATAACGGCACCGTGGGCGTAGCGAATAACAATTGCTGCTACTGCGCGGGCACACGAAGATTCTCTTTGTGTTACTATGTCTCTACATTCTTCAGACTTCTTCTCATTTTTGTGGCGACAATTATTGTAACGATGCCGGTTGGTAGTATCATGACGACTCTTACAATTAGCGCACTGATGATGACGGCTATCACAGTTTTTCTTACATTTACAAATTTGTCCATGAACCAACTACTATTCCCATACCCAACGTGCTTATTCCACCGGGTCATCCAGTGACTGAAGAACCAGCTTATGTTATGGCTGAAGAACCTAAATGAGGATTGAGATGGCGTTTGTTTGTTACTTGTTTTAGAATATGCTGATTCACATGAATGTTGTCTCTATCATTGGGGGCTCTTGTCTAGCTCGGTACAATTGAAGTTGCAACAAGTGTTTTGTGATGTCTGACAAAAATCCCCTCGAATAAATTAAAATAAGCGTTCATGGAAAAGTAGAACCTTTTATGTGCATTCCAACTTAGACTGAAGGTGTACATCGTCTACAACCCAATTTTCTCGGCGCCAGCCACGCATTAAATATTTTTGAACCACAGGAAATGAATAGCCTGCGTGAGCATGGGCAGGGGGACTCACTTGTGTGATCCCGGTGCACCCTCCAAGCGAGTGATTCAAACGATCTTCCAATAGAAGACACTCTCGAGCAGATTCTGTAAAGAGGCAAAGGTTATGAACAAACTTTGGCATTGGCTTAAGGAGCCCGGGGATCATTCCACCACAAGATGATGGCGCTGGCGACCTATCAGCTTTCAGCAAGGAGAAAAAAATTCCCTGGTCGATTTCTAATTTGGAAGATCCTTGGTCTCCTTTGATGGTGATGCATCCATCGGCCGATGAAAGCCATATGGTGGTCCCATCGGCAAATTCAGACTTGATGTCAGCAAGCGGATCATTCCCCATTAGCATCGTTTTAGCGACATAATCATTCGAATGTATTATTTCTTGAGATGTACTACGAGTACTCTTGTTTGGTGTGTATAGATGCACAGTTATAATTGGAGTGAGACATTTCACCCTGTGCACTACACTCTCTAAGGTTTCATAGAGCGAAACGATATCGTGGCTTTTCAGAGAGAGAAGCGATACTAGTGACCTCTTTGAGAACTCGCTTGGCGCGCGCGAGTGTGCCTCAAGCCACAAGGCAGACCTCTCGTTCGCATCATGTTGGGTGGGCTGTCTCTTCTGTGGCTGTAAGTTACCCCACAAAATACCTAATCCATCACTCGTGACATGCATCCACAGGCCACAGCTGGGCCCAAATTCTCTTTGAATGACAACGCCATCGTTGCCCAAGAAGTAGACTATCAGATTGCCACTCGATATGCCATTTTCCGAGGGCTCTCCCCACGAGTACTTTCTTTGTGGAAGACGATGCAGAAACTTCATGGGGGTGAATCGGTGAGGTTTTGTCTCCATTTTAACGAACACGTCGCGATCTTTGATCGGCCCAATGGATGGTAAAAGTTTTGGAGCCATTTCTTTTGCGCTTTGATTGCAATCCGGCATGAACTCCACATCCTGCAAGTCATCTGACGACGATAACAATGAACATAACGAGACGATCGAAGTACTTTTTTCTCTATCTCCGAAGTCGACGTGTTTACACTTCTGACTTTCATAAACATTGCTATAGATGACTTTCTCCTCCTCATGTCTTTTTTCAAATGATGTCCACAAAAGATCAGCCATTGGCGAAATTGAACTTTCATGCTTCGGCATCTTCTCTGAGTTGTTAGTAGTTATATGTCTTGATGACGGGTGCAATCGGTCATTGTGTAACTCCGTTTTAGTAGCCCCTAAAAGTATTACGCTCGCGTTTACATTCCCGCGGAGAATGTTTTCCTTATTTTGCATTCGATTCTTCTCAATGGTCATCGACATCGCAGCCTTCGGCAGTGATTCAGACGACATTGAGTCAACGATGGTATACCCCGGAGACCCGATGTTGCTTCGATCGTTCATCCTGGTGGTCGCGTTTAACGCAATACTACATTGATTCAACCTATTTGTCGTCTGCAGTGCCGTCGACGTATCATCGGACTTGGTACGAAAGAATGGATGCAAATTCAGTATGCCCCTCGCCGTGCCCCTTTTCCTCGGCTGCATCTCCAACAATTGATTCAGCAAACATTCCATCGATTCGTTTGCTATTATTACGCTGGCAGGGACCGACCAGTCACCCCGAACGACGCGATCGACGATTTGCTTTATCCGCCTCGTCTTCTCATCATTCGCATCCACCTCCACGTCCCCCTCCTCCCATACCGCCTTATATCGTATCGTGCCCGCGTCTCGATGTTGGCGATCGCCCCTCGCGGTCATAATCGTGGTCGTCACGGGCATGGCGAATGGATTTCGACCGACGATCATGGTGTACAGGAGGCAGCCCGTCGACCAGAGATCGGCCGGCTGGCCGTATCCCGCGATTCGCCTCGTCTCGGACGACCGTCGTCGTTGCGTCATCGGCGACAACGACTCGTCAAGTTTACCACCACCGTCGCTGTCGGGCGATGTCGTCATCTTCTCCTCCTCCCACTTCTCCTCCTTCCCACCTCCTCCCCTCCTCGTCGTCCTCCTCGTCCTCGATGATGACGTCAACGGTGCGGGTGGGGGGATGTAAGCGGATTGTGACGCGATCTCCGGTGCAAGGCACGTGGGCGTGCCGCAGAACGTCGTTAAAGATTCAAACCAGTCGTCATCGTCCTTCATTTGCACGGCCAATCCGAAATCTCCCAGTTTCAACCGACAGTCCAGGAGGGTGAATCCTCCCCCCTTCGTCGCGTCATTATTCCCACCCCGCCCCTCCCTATGATCATCATCGTTCCTCCTCCTACCCCTCCCGCCAAAAATCGCGGGAGAAGTTCTCGGGGAGTTGGAAGGCGGCATGGGAGAGAGGAAAATGTTGGGCGCCTTGACGTCCCTGTGCACGATGCCACGCGAATGCAGGAAGGACAGTCCGCAAAGCAATTCCGATAACGCGTGTCGTATCTCGTCGATGCCCAGGAACGTACCCACCCCATCGGGTATTAGAGGGAGATGACCATCGTTGTCGGCGCATCCCACGCCGTCGTCGATGCCGGCCATCGTCCCGCCCTCGTGGTGCCGTCGTCGTCCTACTCGTCGTCGGAGTCCTGATCGCGATAGCTTGCGATCGTCCCGGACCCTACGTAAGTAATCCCGTAGGTCACCCAACGGACATAGTTCCAATACCAATGCTCTCATATTTCTACCCGTGAACTCGTTGACATAACCGAACGATTCCAACAGCGTTACTATATTCGGATGACACGAGACCGAGGAATGGACGTTTATCTCCCGCCGTAGGATGGATTCCGTGCCGATGCCGCAGCTCGAGTGGCGACACGACGATTGCGCGGTGTCGATCGCATCGACGTCGTCATAATAGTCATCGTCCTCCTCGTCCACCCCCACCGCCCCTCTTCCCCCCCCCCCCCCTCTCGACGACGTCGATTCTCACACTCGGACACGTCCACGATCTTGATGGCAAAGCGTTTACGCGTGGTAATATGTCGTGCGAGATGGACGGAGGCGAAGGATCCCTTGCCGAGGAAACGACCGACCTCGTAATTGAATGCCATTACTTACCTATTTTATTCGATGATGAATGGAAACCCCCGCGTCCCCGCGCTCCGCTCTCGGCAATGTCTAACAATATTATCATCTTGCCTGTTGTGATTTTTGGCGCGTACGATGTATTATTATTTTCGTCATTGGGCGGGTCGAATTTTTAATATGAATGTTGTACACACAACATTCTTCTTGGTGGGTGATGGTGTCGTACCATACTCAACGGTCAGAAAAAAAGTGGGAACAGCTTGAACATCAAAACCCCCATGACCATGAGGGCACTCGCCGTCCTATTCTCGACGACGGCAATACTGCTGCTATCTTCCCAGTTCGTCGATGCCGACGCCGTCGATGCCTCGTCTCCCGACATCACCAATCGCGGCTATGCGTCCCTGTCCCCCTCGGGGACGTATCAAACGGACGCGACGGCCCCCCCCGGCGATGACGAATACGACGACGACGACGACGAAGACTACTACGGCGGATACGGCAGCGAAGATGAGGAGTCCGACGACGAGGAGGAGGAGGAGTCCTACGATGACGTGGGAGATTACGAGATCCAAATCCGACAGGCATTGATCCACTACCAGACCAGGTCGCACCGACTCCTGTACGACTCGCTGCGGGAGGGGCTCGTCGGCGACGACGGCGGCGGCGGCGCGGGGGGGGGGGATGCGATCATCGGACCCGATGGCACTGTGAATTTCGATACCGATTTCGTGTACGGCGACGACGATGTAAACGAGGAGCTTTGGCGTGTCCAATTCGGCATGGTCGCGCTCGAGCGGGAGTTGGAGAGGTTGGATTTGCTCAAGGAGCCGCGGGAGCCGCAGGTCGTTCAGGATGATGATGAGGACGAGGAAGACAGCGAGGACGATGACGAGGAAAATTCCAACGACGACTACGATTATGAAGAAGATGGCGAATACGCGAGGGAAAGGAGGCTATTCCTGGAACGTGATCCGGAATTGAAGTCCTTGCTCGATGGCATATCCGACCGCCGTGTACGCGAGGATATTTATTACGACGTCAAGAAAGAGGCGGACATGGTATCCAATATGGACCTCGACCGGTGGTACACGTTGTCCTATTGGCAGCTCCACGCATACTTCGGCTGCGCACGAGTTTTCGCGTTCTCCCGACCATTGTACACACCCGAAATGTGGACCGAGCTACGTCAGCTCTGGAGGGACTTCGCCGTGAAGGACAAGGAGTCGATGCCACCCCTGAAGGAAAACGAGCCTGAACGGACGTATCAATTTGGCACCGACTCGTTCGATCCCCCGATGGAACCGTTCCAATCGGGAATTAAAGGACGGGGTCTTAGGGCGAAACGAGACATCGCGAGGGGGGAGATGGTATTCAAAGCGACGAACAATACCGTCATCTTCACTAGGGGACACACCTGGCGACTGTTCTTGTTTCACATATACGAGCGACATGGCGAGGATGGACCGTTCGACTCGGGAATGACGTGTGATGCATTGATATGGTCGTGGGTACAGACTCTCGAGGAGGACGGTGATCCTATCGTGGTAGCCGACTTCGACAATGGGTCGCTTTTGAACGAGGGGCGTGATGAGGAGGGGTGGGATCCGCCGAACGTCCGATGTGGAAAAAAAGGGGATACCATGTGCATGATGGAATACTATGCCACGGAGGACATACAGACGGGGGACGAGATTCTCTGCGATTATAGGGAGTTTGCGATGTTGGATTCTTGGATTGACATTGGACTGTGAGCAGAGAATGATATAGAAGGAAATGTGGAGATGAATTTTGTTAATTGGCGCTATTAATTATCTGCCTTTTTTCTGTCGGATTTTCCTGGATTCATATTCCTCCTTCGATGGCTATTGTCGGATATTTTTACTCTTCTAATATAGGGTAAATCGCGTAGACAGGAGTAGGATATTGATTCATCAATTGGCGGACGTCGCTTCGTGCTAGGACGAGGTGATGTGTGTGATGGTGGGGAGCGTTGGTGGCGCTGGGTCAAAAGAGGATAATGGGGGAGGGTCGCAGAATAGTGGGGCTTGGAGAGCGCTTTCCATTTATTTGGTACAGTAAAGGACTCAAACAACCAAAATTTCCTGCATGAAGGTTCTAATATTTTGTTTGCCTATGTCAATTATGCTGCTACCGTATATCATTGAAGCAATGGCAATGTTTGCAAAACATGCAAAAAAACCTAAACTGAATAAAGAAATATTGCTGGTAAATTCATTAACCGAATAAAGAGAGCCATCATTGTCGTTACAACTCTTCTCCATCATGACATTATCGTTGGCATTAAAGCAACGACAATATATGTAAAACATGTTCCCAAACCTAAATCGAATAAAGAAATCTGTTGATGGAAAATTCAACAACCGAAGAGTAGAGATCTCCATCACTGTCGTTCCAACACTTCTCCATCATACCATCATCTTTGGAAACTTCATCCCAACTATCAGTCACCATGATACCATCATCTCCCTCATTACACGAAGCGAACCATTCAAAAAGTTCATTAGTGCAACAACCAGTATTAAATGTATCAATGTCGACTTTTCGCAATTTTGAACCACGATGGGTGGAGGAATGAGCGACGGCGTGGTGGAGTCCTTCGAAGATTGGAGACTTCACGGCATGACGATGGTAAGGAGCGTCTTCTGTCTGTATTGGATCCATAAAGAGCCTTTCGTCCTTGACATGATGGAATTGTTTCAGTTTCGGTGACTTGGCGGCAGGACTAAGTTTGTCATTTTCCTTGAACTTCTTCGGGAATGGGTTCCACTTTTCCTTCAAGGTAGGAGCTTCCGACTTGGAATAGTCTTTAGCTACAGAAGATACTTCTTTCACTACCACCATTTCCGTGTTGGCTGTCAAACCGAATTCCAAGTTCCAAATCACCTGCAGTCTTGAGTCCAATGCCGGACGTCTTCTTGTCTGCGTAAATGGACTCGAGTGCGTCAAAGCTGAAGGCAATATACCACGACGGTGAGGTGAGAAGGTTACAATACCTTCGTTTTGCTTGATGAGGATTATTCGTCAACTAGTTATCTGGTATTATCATATCGTTCGAGCTCCTGATGGCATAGCGGTGAGAAGAAGCAGTATGATAACCTTACGCCCCACAATCAGAGAAAGGGATCACTAACCCAAAAATAGGTATCGTAGTAACCATAGTATTAATATGGTAATTCAAAATTTTCAATGAGAACCATGTTGAATACTTATTCCTCTATTTAGAAATGAGAACCAAGTCGATCCCTTCAATAATCCTCTCCTAAATATTGAACCCTTCAACAGAGGAATTAATAGGGGGGATATTTTAAAATGGGAGACATGGGTGGATTTTCTTCGAAATTCATTTTCAACGGAACATCTCTCCAGGAATCAAGAAGGCACCTTTGCAAATATCTCGCCCGCCCGACCTTTTTCGTCGGTTAAGGTTTCTGCATAGAGGAACGCATGTTGTTAAGGGCTTGTCCACAGGCTCCGTTTCTGGAAGACTCTGGATTTTGGGGGGGTAGTCAATGAGGGCGCCCTCAAAATTGATTTTGGCACGACTTATTTTCTTTGCAATCGCTGATTTTAACAAGAA